>VZTA01021959.1:0-56806 GCA_013398855.1 Mohoua ochrocephala
GGTTGGACGGGCCTTGGAGCAACTTAGTCCAGTGGGAGGTGTCCCTGCCCATGGCAGGGGGTGGAACAAAATGACCTTGAAGGTCCCTTCCCACCCAAACCATTCCAGGATTCCATATGGAGTAACAAGCGCATCAGGGGAGGTGGTGAAGGTTTGGGTGACCTTTAGGGAACCGTGAGTTTTCCACAATCCAACAGCACGGGCATGTGAGGTGCAAATTTCCAGGTTCCCTGGACAGCTTCAATCCCCACCTTTGCATGATCCCAGAGCAAACCTGCTCCTTCCCAGATTGTAGACCCTGGACTGCAACCACTGGTGAAGGAAATATTCCTGTGTCTGGTTTCTCCCATCCGTTATTTCCCTTGTGTCTGAAAACAGAATTATTCATTTCCCCTGGAGCTTCCCAGTGCTACTCTTCATTCCAACATCTCTACAAACACAGACGGTTTCCTCTTCCCAACCTCCCATCAGATAAATTGATATTCAGATAAATTTTTCCAGGCAAATCTCAGCCAGGAGTTTCCTCTTATCCTTAAAAAAAAAGCAGTTCAAGGCTTTCTCACAATGCAGGGCCTTGCATCTTCCTGCCTGGCATTGCACCAGGTTGGAAAAAAGAAAGGGAAATGGAGGGAAAAAGGGATTGGAGAAAGAGGGAAAACTGGTGCTGATGTTGGGGGAAGGAGAGAGGTGGATTTTCGGGAAGGAGGTGAGAGCCTGGAATTGCAGCGGATGCCAAACACAACTTATCCCTTCCACGGGGATCTGGTGTCACCAAAACAAACCCTTTGCAGGAATTTTTTTCCCTCTCATTTGTCCACTTTGAAAATCTTTCTCAAAGCAGGGACAGATAAACAGCACCACCCCCCAATTATGGGATCATTCCCTCCCTCCCTCAGCTCCCATCTTGCTCCCACCCCATTCCTTCATCAATCATTCCCTAAATCAGCTCTTTGGGAATCCAGGCTGATCCCACTTGGTCACTACCCTGTCTCCTTTTAATTGAAGCCTTAATCTCCCATGTCTGTGATGATGGGATGGGTTTCTCTGGGCGTTTTGGGAATGTTTAACTGCCCGTGCCCTCCGCAGCCCATTAGACACAAAATCTGCCAACTGCTCAAATTAGTTGGGAAAAAATTTAGCACAGGGAATTACTGCCGATATCAGGACAGGGGGACAACATTCCTGGGTTTTCTCCCTACCACAGGGGTCCCAGAGGGAAGGAAAATCCTGAGGTTCCCTTTGCAGATCTTGGGAAAAGGAGCAAATAAAGAAAATGGGCATTGGAAGCAGGGTGGAGTGGTTCAGGTTTCCTGGGACCTACTCTCTGTTCTCAGGGGATTTGGGATTTAGGAATTACCTCTGGGAGTAAAAGGCAACCGGCAGGTATGAGGGGTATGGATGAGAGGGTGGAATGTGGGAGCAGCATCCCAGGTTTCCACCATAAATCCATCAGTGAAGCTCTTTCTCCACATAACCTCTCAAGGAGTCTCATCGTGACCCTTTCACTGGTGGTCCCAGAAAAGAATCATGGAATCATTTGGGTTGGAAAAGACCTTCGAGATCATCAAGTCCAACCATTAACCCAGCACTGCCAAGGCCACCACTGAACCAGGTCCCCAAGTGCCACATCCACGTGGATTTAAATCCCTCCAGGGATGGTGACTCTGCCACTGCCCTGGGCAGCCTTCACCAGCGCTGACCACCCTTCCATGAAGAATTTTTCTCCCAATATCCAACCTAAACCTCCCCTGGTGCAACTTGAGGCTGTTTCCTCTTGTCCTGTCCCATGTTCCCTGGGAGCAGAGCCTGACCCCCACCTGGCTCCACCCTCCTGTCAGGGAGTTGTGCAGGCCCAGAAGGTCCCCCCTGAGCTTCCTTTTCTCCAGCTCCAGCTCCTCAGCTGGTCCTGGTGCTCCAGACCCTTCCCTGGCTCTGTTCCCTTCCCTGGACACGCTCCAGCCCCTCAATGTCTTTGTTGTTGTGAGGGACCCAAAACTGACCCCAGGACTGGAGGTGCCCCAGCAGTGCCAGCACAGTGGGACAATCCCCACCCTGGTCCTGTGGCCACACCATGGCTGAGACAAGCCAGGTGCCCTCGGCCTTCTTGGCCACCTGGGCACACCTGGGCTCATGTTCAGCCGCTGTCAACCAGCATTCCCAGTTTTCCAACAGGAAGATTTCCACCCACTGTTCCTCAAGTCCAGAGCATTCCATGGGATTGTTGCCACCCAGTGCATGACCCATCACTTGGCCTTGTTGAACCTCATCCCATTGGCCTCAGCCCATGGATCCAGCCTGTCCTGATCCCTCTGCAGAGCCTTCCTGCCCTCCAGCAGATCAATGCTCCAACTTGGTGTCATCTCCAACCTTGAAATGACTCGGGTTCACTCAATCCCCTTATCCAGATCATTAATAAAGATTTCAAACAGGATTGTTCCCAGCACTGAAATTTCTGGAGCACCACACTGGTCCCAAATGGATTTAACTCCATTCCCTGCCACTCTTTGGGCACAGACAGTTTTTTTTTCCAGGAAACAGGGCATCCATCCAAGCCATAAACAGACAGTTTTTCCAGGAGAATGATGTGGGAAACAGAATCAAAGACTTTACTGAAGTCTAGGCAGACACATCCACAAGCATTCCCTCGTTCACTAAAAAGTTTGGGAAATAATGAGATTCAGGCGATGGAAGAACTTCCAGGTGCACACATGGGAACGATCCTTTGAGCAGCAACATCTCCAGGGTGGTTTTGTTGCTCTTCATCAAACCCAAGGGTGGAGATGAAGCTGGGTTTTCCGCTCCAGCTTTTCCAGCATGAAGCTCTGAGGGTGCTCCGAGAATCTCGGAATCATTCAGGCTGGAAAACACCTCCAAGATCACAGAGTCCAACTTCGGCCATCACCAACCAGAGCATTAAATGCCATGTCCAGGCTTTCTTTGAACACTTCCAGGGATGGAGGCTCTGCTTCAATTTACCTTGGGCTGATCGGGAGGTAGAATTTCCTAAAAACCCTTCAAATCCACATGGAAAATGGGAATTGTCCCCCTAACGTCAGGAATCTCAGCACAGCCCTCCTTAAAACCCTCACAAAGGAGCAGCTTCCCACGGGAGCACTTTAGGAAGCCGAGCCCTGATCCTGGCAGCAAATCTGACAGGCCTTGGTTTTAATGAGGGAATAATCCAGATGAAAGAATCCCTCCTCACATGCAAAACATCAGAAAAGGGGGAAAAAAAACCCCTTCACTGGCTGTAAACATCTCCAATGAATGTCCTATTTTCCCAGGCTCAAAGCTTATTGATTTAAGTCTTCCCCTGGAAGGCTCATCCCATGCCATGTTTTGATGTCCCGGAACAACAGCTTCCAATCTCCAGTGTTACTCTGCAGCTTCTCGGAGGAAAAAAAAATCCCATTTTTCACGTGAATTTGAGAAATAGAGAAAAAACACTGAATTTTGCTACTGTGTTGAAAATATCTTCAGTTTTTAAGTGGTTCTGGAATACTTCTGTTGGGATACGAGCAGGGTCAGAAATTTCAGCTTAAAAGGTAAAAAATATTAGGGAATTCTAAGCAGGGCTGGTCAAGAATAGTTCTTAGGGTTTTTTTGGTTTGTTTTGGCTTTTTGTGGGTGGGGTTTTGGGGGTTTCGTTGTAGGGTTTTTTTAAATGATTTTTTTTTTTTGCCAGAAAATTTCTGTTATTGTATGCAAAGCTCACACCTGATCTCCCACTGCTTAGAACATTCCCTCCTGCTCCTGTAAATCCTTGATCAGATCAAGGTAAGCAATGCCTGTAGGATCATCATCAGGAGTAAACACCCACAGGGAAAGGATGGGGAACCACCAAACTGGTTCAATATTTGGTAAATATCCTTTACTCACTTCCAAATAAATGTATCCCGAGCCACGAGCTGTTCAGCCCATGGATTATCCTGCTCCTTCTCCCTTTCCCTCCCACCTGGGATGTGTTTGACATCGAGTCTTACACTTGTTCCAGGTGATTTATGTTCCCACTGTGGAGCACGGGAATGACAAGGCAGAAAAATCCCACAGCAGCCTCTTAAACAACTCAATAGAGGGGCCAACGGTTTTTGGTTTATTGTTGTCCATAAAATTTTATGGATTGGAACTCGCTGGGTTCGTTCCACGGAATTAAAGGAAGTGGTTTCTTTATTTTCCTGTTGTTTTTTTTTTCAAATCTACACTAACAGAAAAGTTCCTGAAGGCATGAACCTGATCCCTCTCCTCTGCAGGGAGCTGGGCACCGGGGCAGGAAAAGCCGGAAGGGAAAGGAATGAAGGAATCCTCTTCCCTCAGAATTCTGCGAGTGAGTGTCGCGGTTTGACGCGCCATGGAAGGTGACCCCAAAGGCAGCGGGAAAAGAACTAAAATCCTGAATATCCCAGGCAAGAACACCCTCCAACTTCCAAATTCCAAAATAGAGGTGTTTCCCATCACCCACCGTTCATCAGAGGGAGCTGTTGGAAAACAGAGCTGGAGCAAAGCCGGGAAATTAAACCCAAATTGACTTTGTGGCAACACGAGCCATAAATTGTGGTTATTGTGGCCAGGGCTTGGCATCATCCCACTGCCAATCCATCTTTTCCTTTGATTAAACATCCTGCACTAATTCCATTTCCAAAGGCCGAGTTTATTTCCACAGAATCAAATCCCCTCCCTCGCTAATCCATCCCCATCTCCAGGCTGAAAAACACAGCCCCGAGATTTGACACTGAGATGTTCCTGGCAGGAATGCGGCATCGCGGGGAAAATCCTGTGGAGTGGGGAGAATGGAATAAATCCCGGCATTCCCTTCGTCCTGACTCACTCGGGGTTGGGTTTTTCCAGCTGGATGAGATGAGCGTTGCCCCCTCACGTTCCCACCACCTCCACTGAGCTTCTTGCCCTGATTGAGCCATACAATTTGGAATATCGTCCCACTTCCAGATTTGGACTCCTGTCTATCCTCACAGCTCTTCCCATGGTCCCAGAGCTCCTGGTGTCTCTTTGGCCAGCCTGGCCCAGCAGCAAAGGATCCTCCTCAAGTTTGTTCTCCAGGGAAAGCAGATCCCTGCAGCATTCCCAAACCACTGCTCATGGCTGTTCCTTTTTTATATCCCAGTTTTAACCTGAGTCCCTCCTTCTGAGGATTTTTTTGGGAATCTGAAATCACAAAGCCATTTGCAACGCTGGCTGTGGACACAGGGATATTTCTTGTCTCGGAAAATCAGATAATGGAGGATGTGTGGTGCCACCAGAGCACAAAACTTTCCCTGTCCTCCCTCCATCCCTTTCTCCTCTCTTTTGGGTGGCCAGAAGGGAACGAATTTTTCCTGGGAAGGGGTGAACACAGCTGCCACCCTCAAGGTGCCACCATGCCACCACCTCCACCTTGGAGCAGGAGCTCTCCCATTCCTGCCCCGAAATCACCCCTCCCAAACCAGCCGAGAGCACACGGCCGCAAATTTCCCCGCTGCAATCCACGCCCGGCTTCTCCATTAATCCTCCCGCTCTCCTCAATACCTGGGCTCATCCGGGTGCCTGAGAGGATTTGGAAAAGGCAGGGGAAATATAATTAGACGAGAATGTTGCCCTCGGAGTCAGAGCCGGGGCCGGCTCATTGAAGGGCAGCGGTCAGCAGAAGGAGCGGAGAGGAGTCAATTTCGCACGGATAACGGAGCCGTTCCGGCTGATTAGGGATTTGATGAGGGAAGGGGTTTGATTTTGGTGGAGTGACAGAAGCCTTACGGTCAGTTGAGATCTTGTTTAAGGAGGGCAAGCGGATCTGGACTGGGGATGACAGATAGGGAGACAGGGACGAGCGGGACAAATTGGCCTGGTTTCCTCCTGTTTTCCTTCTTGTTGTCCCTGACCTCATCCAGCCAGAGCTGGGCACCAGCAGGGAAAGGCAGCCAGGAATGCTGCCAGGAGCTCGAGGAAAGGAGAGAGGGAAAACAACAGCGATGAAGGACTGGAAGAGGCAGGAAAGACGGGCAGAGTTTGTGGGATCTTCCCTGGGATCTTGTCTCAGCCTCGGTCATTCCCGTGCTCCGGTTCCATCACCTCCACCTTCATCCCAAAATTCTCTGCTCACCGAGGAGGAGAGCAGAAGTGGAAAAAGAGACCCAGCCTCACAGGAGGCTTGTCCAACATTCCCCTTCCTGGTTATTGCTCTGGGAATTGCCTTCTGGGAATGGGAATGGGAATGGGAATGGGAATGGAAATGGAAATGGGAATTGAAGAGCTGCTGCTCGTACATCCTGCTCCCTTCTCCTTTGGGGCCAAAGCACAACAAGATCAAAGAATCATGGAATGGTTTGGGTTAGAATGGATCTCAAAGACCATCCAGTTCCAGCATCCTGCCATGGGCAGGGACACCTTCCACTATTCCAGGGTGCTCCAAGCCCCATCCAACCTGGCCTTGGATACTTCCAGGGATCCAGGGGCAGCCACAGCTTCTCTGGGAATTCCATTCCAGCCCCTCACCACCCTCCCAGGGAAGAATTCCTTCCCAATATCCCATCCAACCCTGCCCTCTGGCAGTGGGAAGCCATTCCCTGTGTCCTGTCACTCCATCCCTTGTCCCAAGTCCCTCTCCAGCTCTCCTGGAGCCCCTTTAGGCACTGGAAGAGGCTCTAATTTCTCCCTGAAGCCTTCTCTTCTCCATGCTGGACAACCTCAGCTCTCCCAGCCTGGATCCAGCTAAATTTTCACCTGGGGGTGTCAAAACTCCCCATTAGTTGTGATTCCACCCTAAAAGATCCCACCCTCATTCCCCTCTGGAGGCTGGACGAGAGCCAGGGAGAGGAGATTTAACGGGATACCAGGTCTTCATTCGGATGGAGAAGTTTAGACACCACCCGAAATTTTCTGTGAGCCTTGAGATCCCAACACATCACGCACAAGGTCACACCCTCGGTGCAGGTAATTAATCCAAAGTTAATTGCAGTTGTTGTAAGGAGAGAAGGATTCTTGCCCTCACTTGGTCGCACGGATAAGACACAAATTCAGGCCCCTGGGAAACTCCGATCAGGGAGAGCTGCTGGAAATCCAGCCCCAGCTCCCTTTTCTGTTGTCACAAGGGGATTGAGTGACTTTTCCAGGTGCTCCAGGTGTCACATCCAATCTCCTAAGCCCCCACGGATTCCATAATCGTGGGACAAGCCCTCCTCCTTTAGCAGGAAACCCAGCAGCACCCGGGAAGGGAAATTAAAAGGTGGAAAATCAGCAAATGGGGTCGACTTTGCCTTGCCAGGGAGGGAATCCTGTCCTGGATGTAATTTCAATTTCACCAAGTGTTAAGGAATTTTGCCTGGGAAGAGGGTCTGGACCCGTAACACTCCATAAATCACTCCCATGAGGATGAGGATGCTCAGGGACGGAGGCCACACCACCAGCAGGAAAAGTGGAGGCTCCAACGACCCAAAAAAGCAAAATCCTCGCAGTTCTGGTGCTCTAATCCTCCCTCTCCTGCATCCAACGGCGCTGAAATGAGGCTGGAAAAGAGGTTCAGCCTGGAAGTCAGCAGGAGTTCAGCGCTCAGAAAGAAAGGAATTGCAGTCTCCAGCCAGAATCCAAAGGAGGGAAACGTTCCATGTTAATAAACAAAATAAAAGGGGAAGAAGTTAAACCCATCCTTCTCCCTCTTGTCCTGGTGACGGGTTTGGCTTTCAGTTCTCTTTGACAATCCCGAAAAATTAACCCCGGGAGTTGTACAATTGTCAGACGTGAGCCGGGCAATCAAAGCCTTTCCATTCCATGTTTTGTCAACAAAAAATACAGGGAGGTATTTCCATGAAAATTCCCCCAAAATATTGGCCCTTTTTTCCCCTGCAAAGCTCAGAATCTCATTTTATATCAGCTCTGAAGTTCTTTTTTATCTGTCATCATATCTTAAAATGATAAGAATTAATCTCAGTAGGGAGTTATTTTTTCGCTCCTCTTGCAGCTCAAAATAGAAAACACTTCTTTCCCCCCCCCACTTAATTTGAAATAAGTTTAATTTCATCAGGGAAAATTCATCACTGGAACTGAGAGATCAAATCCTGCCTCAGAATAAAGCAGGGAGCTCTCACCTGGTACCTGCTGCCCACCGGCTTCCAAAGGCAGCTCCAATATCATTAAATAACCATAATCCCGAAGATACAAAGCCTGGAATTCTGCTTAAAGCTGTGCCACCTCCGTTCCAGACACCTGACTGTGTCTGCAGGTGATTTATTTATTATATATTTGATTAATTAGCTCAGGAAAGGATTCCAGCAACCTTTCCCTGCTTTTTCCAGGGGCTCCATCCAAAGCCCACTTAAGCCAGTGTAATAAAATCCTTTGCCTTCGGATAAATCCATGGGCACGTGCCAAGGGTTAATTTCTGTTTCTGTTCCTGCTGGGTTTGCTCCTCTGGCATCCCTGGTGACTTCCCTGGAGTTATTCCAGATTATCCAAAATGAGTCAGCCCCAGAAAGACTCACCTGGATGAGGAGAAGTTATTGTCAGTCACCTTCCCTCAGATACAACCTCTTTTCTGAAGTAACCTTCCCCAGCTTCCCACTCTTTCCAGGGTGGGAAAACTCTGGGAATTAATTTTTGTGGGGATAAAAAAGAGGAAGGAGGGGAACTCTAAGGAACAGAATTCTCCCAAAGATGTCCCAGTGGAGCAGAGTGGTTTGGCTGGCACAAAATGCCACCTCCCAATCTCGAGGGGGCTGGAATCCCTCCAGAGCCGTGACCTCGTTCCCACCACCTTCCCAAATCTGTCTGATTCCCAAATCTGCCTCCTGAGGGGGTCCTCACAGGCATCTCCCTCCTCCCCGAAATTAAAAGCTTCGGGATGGTCGCACCCAGATATCCCAGCAGATGCAGCTCATCCCTCCCCGACGCATCCCCTTGTCCCTGCTCCATCACCTTTCCCCTTATCCTGCAGCTGGGAAAGGAGGATAACAAATATTGATCCCTCTCGGGTGGCTATTCGGGGATGGAAAAGAGGGACTTTATCTAATTTTTACTGGCAGAGAAGGCAGAGAAACCCCCTCATCCCTCCCATGCTACGGAACAGGGATGGGAGCCCCTCTCGGAGCCCGGGAAGGAAATCGCTTCTCCCACTCCAATCCCTGGGAAACCTTTAATAAATGTCTCCACCAACTTCGAGGCCTTGTCCAATCTTGACAAATTGGAGTGGAACAAATCCTGTTTGGTTGTAAGGCAGCAATTCCAGGGAAGATGGATCCGAGGGGAGATGGATCTGAGGGAGATGGGAGGTCCTGCGGAGCCGTTTAATGTCTTTTGGCTGGGGGGTGACAGAAATGAGGAAGCACCACCCAAAAAATGTCCCCGTCCCTGGGGAGGGACAGGACGGAATCCCATTGGGATGCTGGAGGGGGTTTAGGGACGTTCATCCCCGGAATGCCGACTCTATTCCCAAAAAGATGCCTCCCACGAGGGCAGCTCTCACCTCACCGGGGAAGCGTGAGGTGGTGGAAATTCCTTCCTCAATCCATCTCTCGAGGGTTTAATTCCACCCTCTCTCCATCCTGGGATCCCCCAGATATCCTAGGATTTATTTTCAAACCCGGCCACCCCAAGGAGATTCCTGGAGCGGAGAGAGGCGTTGCCTTCAGCTGTTTTTCCAGGGAAAAAACATCCCTCAGGTGGGAAAATTACCCCTCAAAATGGATCAGGGATTTGGTACCAGGATCTCATCCCTCCAGCTGGGAACTGAGGGATATCAGGAACCCACTGCTAGATCAAATTTTATTTCTTATCCCAAAAAAATCATTAATTTGGGAAGAAGGGGAAGAAATTTTCCATTCCCAAACACATGATAATACCCCAATCAAAGTGGAATTTTATTTGGGGCAATAAAAACAAAGTAAAGGATTTCAGGAAGGGGATCATTCCGCTTTAAAACACTTCCAGAAATGCGCTTCCAACAGCCTCCTGCATCCAGGTATAACCTATTTGTCGGGAGCTGAATTGCAGAGCAAAGAAAAGAAAATCCCAAAATGTACCACCTCAGGAATTTGACCGGGAATAAGCTGGTTTACTAAATCTAGGACCGAAAATATATCGAGAAAGGGATATTTCGGAATTAGGCTGGGTCACACTTTCAAATTTCCTCTCCTGCTTCATCCCAAGTCAAGATATTTATATTTATTCTTATTAAAAAGACATGGAGAAATAGGAATGCATTTCTAATTATATTTTTAGGTGGGTATATCTAGAAATACATGGAATTTTTATGGAAGGCGCATTCCTAAAAATATCCCCTCAAGCCGTCCCTGCTTTGATGTTTCTGTTCATTGAAATGTCCTGAAAAATCATCAAATCAAAATGAACTTTCCCGACTCATTAAACAGCCACAAAAATACAGGGATGTGTCCCAACAAAAGCTGGGTTTTCCCTAATTTCTATCGAGCTGCCCTATCCCAATGGAAATCTCCCACTGGAATATGCTCTGTTCAATTAATGCAAATTATATTTCTTTTTGGTTATTTATTTAAAGGTTTTGTGTTTTTTAATCTGTTAAAGATTGGTTTTCCACAAGGAAAAAGCAGAGCAGGACACATCCAGGTGGATTTTAAGGCAAATCCTTAAATCAGGATCATCCGGCCAAATTTTGGCATTATTCGACCCAAATAGATATTAAAAAAAAATCGATAAATATTTATAAATTAATATAAATATCATTAATATGTCTAAGGCCAGGATTTACATCCTCATTTTGCCAATCCCATTAGGAAGAAGGAAAATTAACAGGACAACCTCTTAACTCCTAATTTACACAAATAATTTTTCCCTAATTTTTTTAGGCCGTGGAGAATACACAAATCTTACGGGTCATCCCCAAAAGTTTTGCTCGTGGATACCTTGGGAAAGAAAATATGGAAGAGGGGGAAGTGCAGAGGAATCCTTGTCCGGAAGGATCATTCCAAATCCATTCAGTGAGTGGATTATGGATAATTGCATCACTTCGATCCCTTTGGCTCAGTTGTCGGGGACGTGAAGTCAAAATTCCTGCTGTTCTACTAAAAAGTGAGGATTTTTACTCCGAGGGATTTGATTATTGCTTTTTCCAAGGAATATTCTGCCAGTTAGGGATAATCGTGGAATGGTTTGGATTGGGAGGGACTTTCAAGATCATCCATTTCCATGGGCAGGGACACCTTCCACTGTCCCAGGGTGCTCCAAGCCTCCATCCAACCTGGCCTTGGACACTTCCAGGGATCCAGGGGCAGCCACAGCTTCTCTGGGAATTCCATTCCAGGGCCTCACCACCCTCACAGCCAGGAATTCCTTCCCAGTATCCCATCTATCCCTGCCCTCTGGCAGTGGGAAGCCATTCCCTGTGTCCTGTCCCTCCATCCCTTGTCCCAAGTCCCTCTCCAGCTCTCCTGGAGCCCCTTTAGGCCCTGGAAGGGGCTCTGAGGTCTCCCTGGAGCCTTCCCTTCTCCAGGCTGGACATTCCCAGCTCTCCCAGCCTGGCTCCAGAGCAGAGGGGCTCCAGCCCTTGGAACATCTCCGTGGCCTCCTCTGGACTCACTCCAGCAGCTCCACGTCCTCCTTTTGTTCTTATTCTTTGGAAGGTTTGGCCTTGCACAGCCATCTCCACCTGGAATTTCTCAAAAGAGACACTAAAAATCCGCCAGGCATGGGAAGTTTCCTTCCAGAGGTTTCGTCCCTGCCTGCTCTCCCCATGGAGCAGCCAAATTTCAATGCCAAAGCCACCAAAACAAATACTGGAGAGGGGGAGTTACGGACTTTTATGGATGCTGCCCCCAAAATCAGGGCAGGATGGACGAATCTTTCCTGGAAACAGAATTATTCTGGCCAAAATAGGGCCAAAATCTCATCGCTTGGAGCAGAAATGGGATGTAAAACGATTTTTGGATGGGGAACATTCTGTGTTTTTAAGCATACAAAGGATGGAAGATGGGATAGGGGATGAGAGGCTTTTTCCTGTATGTTCCTTGAGCCCAGAAATGTAGGGAATAATGTCAAAAAGATCTCACAGGGGAATGCCAAAGTCCACCTGTATCACGTGGGAGGCTGTAACCCTGAGGAATTCTTGCATCCTCAACTCCAGGATTACTCCCAGATTTCCAGCTGCGCTTCCAAAACTTGTTTTTGGCCTCCACAGATTCCCACTTCTCCAGTTTTAAACCTTCCCAAAGAAAAGCAAAGTTGGGATAAAAACTCCTCCCTCCCTACCCAGGTACTGAGCTTGGCCTGGTTCTCCTTGGGTGTCTCCAAGGGGAATTCTCACCTCAATCCCTCTGGGAATGCTCCAAATGCAAATCCGTATCAAATATTCCTTCATTTCCTAAGAGCACTCCCTCTCTTCCCAATCCTGCCACTCATGTAAACAAACTCGGGAGATCCTGAAGGATTTCTTGGGCATTGGTTGGTCGAGGAACTGGGATACGACATCCAAATTCCCCAAGGCCAACTTCCCTAAAATAACCTGAGGACTCAGTGAGAGAGCCAGGACTTGATTCCAGATTCCAGATAAAGATTCTCCTTCAGCTGCACGATCACAATTCTTTTCTTGATTCCTTATGAAAATCCCTGCCCTGGTTTTGGATGTAAAGAGACAAATCTGTTTTTTTCATGGATTGTGGGGATAAACCAGGAAGTTCAGGAATTCAGGTCAGGTTAGAGCTTTCCAAAAAAAAACCAAAAAGAAGAGGATTTGAGCATTGGGAAGTAGAGGATGGAAACCAGACAGGGCAGGAAAAGTCAAGGAACTGCCACTCAGGGAATTTCCTATGAAAATATCAGCCATCAGGGGTCCCAAATTTCCATTGGAAGCCCTGCTTTGTCTGAGCAGGGAATGCAGGAATGAGCATGGGATGAGGAATGAGGAGACACCTGAGTCAGGAAATTCCCAAATTTCCATTGGAAGCCCTGCTTTGTCTGAGCAGGGAATGCAGGAATGAGCATGGGATGAGGAATGAGGAGACACCTGAGTCAGGGCTGTGGTGATGGACGAGCTCCAGGAACGTGTGGAAAATGGGAGCAAAGGCTGGGAAACCTTGGCCACGCTGAAACAAAGCCCAACGCAACCTTGCTCCTCCCCATCTCCCAATCCATAAATCTCCGGAGCCACGGATTTGTCTGGAGAAGGGAGGGAGCTGCACTTTATTCCCAGTCCCAGTGCTTTTGATGAGCTGTGGTATTGCCCTTCATACTCCTCCAGTCTCAATAAACCTGGCTAATTAGCATCCTGACCACTCAATTAATTAGGCAGGGCACTTAATTATGACAAACTCCATTATCCGCTGGAGCCCGGAGTCCAACGGACATCAGCGTCGGGATATGTTCGGTAACAATTTGATTCGAGAGGGAGTTTATTGACCAGAAAAGACGGATGAGGAGATTAAAATCATCAGGAGAAGCAGCTCCGAGCCGAGGGCTCGGGTTATAAAGACATCCAGGATCCCAAATGAGTTGCTCCATCCTCATTAAGAGCCACGGCAGGAATGGGAAGATTTCGGGAAGGGAGAGGCAGCCAAGCTTTGAGAGGGTCCCAAATAAGGTGTGACATGGAGGGTTTGGGTTTTCTCTCAGTCAGGATCCTGCTCTTTGCCAGAGGAAAAGCCCAGAGTGGGAAAAGGCTTCACCATGTCCAAGCATCCCTTGGGAAGGCAACTCCTTTTCCCAAAAAAAAAATCTGTCCCAAATAACTGAGTCCCAAGAAGGGTCACATGGGATGCTTCCTCTCTGACGAGGTGACACTTAATGGATGAGGGAAAAGCTGTGGAATTTACCTGGGTTTTAGGAAAGCCTTCAATGCATTTCCCACAAAATTCCCACTGGAAAAACGTGCTGGAGCATGTCCTGAGAAGGGAATGGAGCTGGGAAAGGGTCTGGAGCACCAGGAGAGGCTGAGGGAGCTGGGGGGAGCTCAGCCTGGAGAAAAGGAAGCTCAGGGGGACCTTGGGGCTCTCCACAACTCCCTGACAGGAGGGTGGAGCCAGGTGGGATCAGGATCTGCTCCCAGGGAACGAGGGACAGGATGAGGGGAAACGACCTCAAGTTGCCCCAGGGGAGGTTTAGGTTGGATATAGGGAGAAAAATTCTTCATGGAAAGGGTGGCCCAGCCCTGGCAGAGGCTGCCCAGGGCAGAGGTGGAGTCACCATTCCTGGAGGGATTTAACATCCACGTGGATGTGGCACTTGGGGACCTGGTTTCGTGGTGGCCTTGGCTGTGCTGAGGAATGGTTGAACTCAATGACCTTGGAGGGCTTTTCCAACCCGAATTATTCCACGATTCTATGATAATTTTCCTCAGAATCGAGAAATGAAGGGAATGAGTCTCCTTCCTTTGAATTCCCGGGATGGATTTGCCACCCCAGGATCAGCCCGGAGCCGGTTTCCTGATTTTCCACTCACCTGTGGAAAGAAATCAGTGAAAGAGCCAAAGCTGGGAGAGCTGGAACCTAAACTGGGTGATGTTCCATAGTCAACATGTCCAGGGATAACATCCATGGAAAAACAAACCAAACCAAAGCAACCCAAAAAATACAGCAAAAAGCCCAAAAGAACAAATAAACAATACCCCCCACACAAAACACCTAAATACATAAACAAACAAACAAAAATATGGAAAAAAAGAGGTTCCTCGATGCAAGGAAAGGAAAAGAAGGGATCCACTGGGAAATTCAGCACTTCCAGCTCAGGTTGGTTTTCCCAGTTTCTCCTGGCTCTGGTGGCCAAAAAGGTGGAAGGATCCTACATTTGTGGATCTTCTGCATCTCCCTCAAAACTCTGGAGATTAAAGTTTTCCCTTGAATCAGATGGGCCTTCCAGGCTGGAGAAGACACCCTAAAATGCCACTTTCCCGGCAGATCGGATGGGATCAGGATGATCCAGGATTTAGCAGACATGGATCCCCCTCAGGACCCAGCTCTGTTTATTCACCATCAGGGATTTAGTCCCTCCCAGACCATATCCGAGTATCTCACCACACTTCCAGCCCGTTCCCAGTCACTCTTAGTCTTTTCCTGCTTATTCCCACTTCCTTCCCAGGCAATGTTCACCATCCAGATGTCTCGGCCCGGGATGTGCAAGGTGGAAGATTTCCATAGGACAATGGATCAGATTCATCCGAGGAGAGTTTCCCTAAAAAACTGCTGCAGTTTTCCCCAGTTCGTTCTTTCTCCCAAATTATGGAAAATTTTAATATATTCTATTTGATTTGATGACTTTTTTGATTTTTTTTAGGTTTCTTGGGAATTTTTTTTGCCATTATTTGACATAAAAAATAGAAACATAATTCCTCCTCATCCGGAACCTAAAAATCAGGGAAGAAAAGGATCTTAATTATTTTTAAAAGGCTCTTCCGTGTGCAAAAGTAGAGAGAGAGAACATTCCTATTCATACCCCAAAAGCAAATATAGATTCTATCCCAATTTCCAACGATTCAAAATGTGATTGGAAGTCCAGCAGGGGCTGGCCAAGGGCTCTTTGGATCCTGGGAAATGCCACCTTAAAATATTGGATTCATTTAAAGTTTCGCATTAACTCTGCGTGTCTGGGTTTATTGCCTTTGGCTCGGGGATAATTGTACCACCCCTATAATTTATTTTCCCATAATTGCCGATATCCACTGCCAACTTCCACGGGATTTTTGGACTGATGCCACAGTCCCGTGGGAGAAGGTGCTGATCTCTTCCGTTGCGAATGGCTTGGTCCCATTTGGAAAAATAAAGGGCATCCATAATTTTTTTTCAGATTTACTCTGGACTAAAGGCAGGGCTGGCTTTAGTCCTGTCAGAAACGACAAAGGAGCCTTGGAAAAGGCTGCATCCTTCAGCCTTCCCTGAAGGAGAATCTTCCAGTTATAAAGAGTAATGGAGAAGAGGAGGAATCATCATTAATCCTAAAGAAATCCCGTTCCAACACGACACGTGTCCAGTTTTCAGTGGAATTTCAGCCACACACAGGGTCCAGATTCCACCTTTTCTCATCAACATCACCAAAGGGCAAAGATGGAAATAATTGGCATCCAACACCAGTCTGAATTCCTTTTAAATTCCTATTAAATTCTTGGGCTAATGAACAGGTTTTCTATTAATTCTTGTAAATGTTGGTGATTCCCACAGAACAAGCACTGGGATTTGGGAGGGACCGGTCATATTCCATGCGTGGGATGGGAAAGCCAGATGTGCTTCCAAAGCAAACATCAGCTGCTGCCTCTCCCGTGAGGAGTGGAGGTATTGGGGATGCTCCACCCCTGGAAATGTTGAAGGCCGAGTTGGATGGGGTTTGGAGCAACCTGGTCTTGAACACATTCCACTGTCCCAGGTTGCTCCAAGCCACATCCAACCTGGTCTTGAACTCTTCCAGGGATGAAGAGTTGTGTCTGGCCACCTCAAGATATCCAGGATTGGCAGATATTTGTCCCAAGTGGAGAGGACACTTGTCAGGTCTAATCCATGCCCAGTCTTTCCAGGAACTCTCTGAACCATGAAGACCCCACTCCAAGTCCCAGAACTCCTCGTTTCAGGATTTGTTCCCCAAAAAACAGGGGTAAAACTCAACCACGTGGCTCCAAGGGCACCACATTTCATTTTCCCGTGATTTATTTCCTATGGATAAGGAAAGCTGGACCAAACAGCTGCTTTAGCTCTGTGAAATGGAGATAGATGGATGGGCAGAGAGTTAGATCCACACACAGGAGAAAATCCAAGGATTTCATTCCTCTTAACAGCTAATTTCCAGAAATGAAACCTGGGAGAAAACGCTGAACTCAGAGGCAATTCCTCAGCGAGAATGAGGCAGAAATCAGGAGATGGGAGGAGGGTTGCTCTTCTCCCAGATTCCTCCACAAAGACACCCGTTGGTCTTTCGTAACTACAAAATCTATCACTCCAAATTTCCCAGAGAGCAGAGTTTGAGGAGAAGTTTTCTCTTGAAAAATCTCTTCGAGCCAAAAAAAAAAAGGAGGTTTAACAATATCAAAGCATTTCTCAGCCACACTTCAATTCCATTGGATTTTTGGTGCTTAAATTGCCTTCCTAAGTCCAAGAAATTAAAAATAGAAGGAAATGCATTAAAAGAGACGTTTTCATTTTGCAGCCGAGAGAGAACAACTCTTGAAATTCATCTTGAATTAAAAAAAAAAAACAAAAAAAAAAAACAAAAAAACAAACTTGGAGCCAACTTGGAGCGTTCCTGACTGAAACAAAATATTGCGACCAATTGTTGGGAGCCAATTGCTCAATTGGCCTCCATCATTTTTTTCCCAAGCAATCTGCTGGAACACATGAAGAAATGTTCATTTCCATCCCAATCCAATTCCAAGAACACGGATGGACCTGATGGTTTTTATATCTGTTCTGTTTGAAGGAGATACACGGATGCTCTGCCTGTCCAAATTTCCCTGCTGCTCTCCCTGCAGCCTCGCCTCCCACTGGATGATCCCATGGATTTGGGCAGGCTGGTGGCATGGCCAGGGTTCACCCCTCCACACCTTCATCCCATCTCCAGCTTCAGGTGATCAAGGTGTCCCTGTCCTTAGAGGGTTGGAACTGGATGAGCCTTAGGGTCCCTTCCAACCCAAACCATTCTGGGATTTTAGGATTATTATCGTTATTTTCCCTTCCTTTTCCGTCCTAGTAAACTGGTTTTATTTCAATTCCCTAATTTTACCTTTTTTTTCCTAATTCCCTCCCTGTCCCACTGAATTGAGGGGGATTAAGGAACTGACTGCGTGACACTGATGGGTTAAATCATGACACTTCCAAAGAGACTTAGGCTTCAAATCCAGGATAGAATGCTTCTCAGTTACCTTCTCCCAGTCCAGGATGCTTTCTACTCACAGATAGTCAGATCATTCCAAGCCTTACTTTTTCCCTGGAGCACAGCTCCTGGTTCTGGTCACAGTCAGAGCTTTCCTGTGGAATTCAGGGCTGGACCACAGCAAGGAAACAAAGTTTGCCACCAAAGTGCCTTCCAGAGGTTCATTCCTGTTGCCTGCAGAGAAGGACCCAGAGGGAAGGACCTTCAGGATGAGAAAGATGGTGCAAGGATTCTGTGCATGGGCCTATCCCAAGGATATTTTGGGTTTTAAAGGAAAACAAAGGTCTGGAGCACAAATCTGATGAGGAGCAGCTGAGGGAGCTGGGAAAAAAGCCTGGAGAAAGGGAGGCTCAGGAAGGACCTTCTCACTCTCTGCAATTCCCTGGAAAGAGGGTGGAGGCCGGCAGGAGTTGGGATCTGCTCCCAGGGAACAAGGGACAGGATGAGAAGAAATGGCCTCGAGTTGTGCCATTGCAGGTTTAGGTTGGATATTAGGGAAAAAATTCCTCACTGAAAGGCTCTCCAGCCCTGGCACAGGCTGGACACCATCTCTGGAGGGATTTAAAAGCCACGTGGATGCGGCACTCGGGGACGTGGTTTAGTGGTGGCCGTGGCTGTGCTGAGGAGTGGTTGGACTCGATGATCTTGGAGGGCTTTTCCAACCCAAATAATTTTGTGATTCCGTGACACATCCAAGACAAGAAGGTGCCGGCAAGTGATGGGGAAAAGCACTTAATAGACGGTGCAGAAATCATTCTGGAGCTTGAAATCTGGGATCATGGAGACAACAGGGCAGAGAATGCAAATTTGGGAACTGGTAGGAAAGGGAAGGGAAGGGAAAGGCACAAATTGATGCGCTGAAGCAAATCCTACAGAGGCAGAAGAAGCAATAATTTGCTCTGCTGACCATTTGGGAGGGGAGAGGGGCCTGTGGGATTGGCCTCTCCCCCCTCAGTCTCTCTCCTCTCCCTCCCTTCCTCCCAGACAATGGAGTGAATTAAGTTTGCCGAGTTCCGTAGGAGGCATCGGGCGTCAGCTCCAATTACTCACCCTCTGCATCATAATTACTGCAAATGGTCCATTAAAGGAAAATTATCATCAATATGATTTTATCAGACAGCGGGGAAAATGAATAAAGGAAAGTGCTTATTCTCCCATTGTCCTGTTAATAGAGACGTCTTTGAAATGGGGGATGTGAAGGATTCCGCCTCTCCCAGGAATGTGGGATGCAGAGGGGAACCGCGGGTGAAACGGGCTCCATCTTTTGGGATGGAATCGGAAATTCGGAATCGGTGCCTTCATCTGATTATCCGAGCAGTGGAGGATGAGGAGCTGGGATTCCTGTGCAAGGTGTCATCTCTGTCATCTCAGGGCACCCTCACAGCACCATCCCTTCTTCCCAAGGGATCCAGTGTCACCTTCAGCTTTAAAATCAGCACGAAAATAATTTTAAGGGAACTGAAATTCATTTGATGTGGTGGTGTTTGGTCAAAGTTTGGATTTGATGATCTTGGAGAGTTTTTCCAGCCTCAATGATTCCATGATTCTACAAATCCAACCCAAAATACAAACCTGGGTCAGGGCCAGACCACGCTCATCATCCTCACCTTGCTGTGAGGAGGCTTTTCAATGGCCACATCTGGGATCAGCTACACCTGAAGAAGATGGGAGCAGAGTTCCTCACTCTGGAAACATTTTAGTGCTCATCGTGCTGAAATTTGGCCACAACTGCAGAAAAACATCAGATAATTCCAGCTCTGGGTCAGAAGAGGTGATGGGTTTGCGCACTCTTGGACTCTGGGATGCTCAACCTCTACCTTCGCAGGTGGGAATTGAGGTTTTGGAGGCTGGAAAGCTCAACTTACACTTCACAGGTGGGATTTGCTGGTTTGGAGGTTGAGAAGCTCAAATGTCCCACAGAAGGAGAAAAACGAGTCACCAAGAGATGTCCTGGATGTTCAGATCACTTGAATTAATTCTCTCTGCCCAATTATCTTGTTGGGAAATGCCAGGATTTAAGCAGGGGTGGGGATGGAACCCCCAGTGTTGCGGCTGACCTTCTAAACGGTGATCAAAAGACACAGAGCCATGAAGGGAAAGGCAGCAAGATCCTTCCAGAGTGGAAAACATGGGACACACAGCAAAAAACTTCAGATTTTGAAGTTATTTGCAGCGGAGGAATAATTCAAGAAAGGTCAAATCTCTCGTTTGGCAGGAGCAAGGATGAAGCTCCATGAAATTCCTTGTGGGCTCTCTTGAACCTTCCTCTGAAAGAACAATTTCCAGCTGAACTAGTTCTGAACCCACACAAACAGATTTTTGAGGGAAAACGCACCAAACTTCATCCAGCTTCCAAATCGTCGTGATTCCTGTGCCATCAGATGGATCCCATCCCACAGCAGCTTTGTTTTCCTGCCTATGTTACGGAGAGGTGGAAAAAAAGGTGTTTTGATGGGATTAAACGGTGTGTCTGCAGTGGAGACACCTCTTTCCCATGGATGCACAACAAGCTGATCCAGTTAGCAGAGCTGAGGGAATTTTTTCCACTCTTCCTAAGGCAGAAAATGCCATCCGAGTGGACAATTTGCTCCCTCGGTGTCGTGCATGGCACAGATTTAAACTCCTGGATGTGCAGGAGCATAAAAGCACCGTTCCAATGGCTACACCTGTGTGACGACTCCCAAAACAGAAAGGGATGAATTCCAGCCTTGAAGTGACTGGGAAAAGGACACGTCTGAGCTCCCCAGCTCCAGGGGAGGGACATCCAGCTGTTGTGACTTCTGGCTCACTGATTGATAAGGAAGAGATAACCCCTCTCAGGAGCAGGTCAACAGACCCAAAGATTGGTTGCAGCCCCTTCCTCCAAGTTCTATCACCTCCAAATCACTGAGGTTGGAAAAGACCTCCAAGATCCTTTTTAAAGATCGTTAAGATTATTTTTAAAGACCTCGGATCTTCACCTGGCTATTTACAGTCTCCTTCTCTTATCTCTCTCTACAAACTTTCCTTTGCAGGAGAGGAGATGGGACTCGTGGTCCCAAGTTATCCCAGCACTGCAACGTCCTTGTGTGAAAAAGGAGTCGGAACCACACTGGGACCCACTTGAAAGATGAAGTTGTACTGGTGGGATCACCTCCAGCACCAGGAGACGTTGTCCATGTCCCTGGAGCTGGGACCAGTCTCCTACTCGGATGTCCACCCAAGCAAGAGGTGCCACCATGGGGCAAAGGGGGATCAGTGAAGTGGAGGTTGGGTGGGCGCAGCCCCAGCTGCAGGATCAAGGAGCATCCTCTCCTCAGCTGCCTGACAGATTCCCAGGGAAAAGCAGGAGAAAACCCCACCGTTTCCACGCTGCTGAGGTGACCTGCTGCAACAGGGATGAGTTTTCCCTCCTCCAGCCCATCGGTGGCCACGTGCCATGGCAACACGAAACCTTGTAAGGCTTGGCGAGGTGGACAAACACTTCCCAAGGCAACCAACCCCACTCTCCAATTCTTCAGGAGTCCCCCATCCCAAGAAGTCCTGGGATAAGGCCCGGCACAGCAAAGGGAGCATCCGGCCGGAGCAGGAATCCGCCTGCGGGGCCAGGTTTGGTAAAGCCGCACGGAGCTGCCTCGGTCTCAAGGGTAGGAAATAGTCAGGGAAGGGAGTAAAGCGGATCTGCTGCTCTTCATTTCACAGCTGTAGTGGGATTAGCGGAACGAGGGCGCTGGGGTAAAGCTGCCCCTTTTATCTCATTCAAACATGTTGCTAATTCAGCACAGCACCGCAGCCAGGAGCAGCTCCCGGCCTAATCCACTGTAGCATTCTCACCCAGCGTGAAGAAACGAGAATTTTAATCCGCTCCCCACCCCCTCCCCGCCCCATCAGATGCTCCAGCGGGCTCTGCCTGGCCTAACCAGGAGTGGGGACCCGCTCCACACCTGGAATTGCTTTTCCTGGACCCTTTGACCGGTTCTCTGGGACCTGGGAGAAGGTGGAAGCTGCAGCTCCCACCTTCTGCTCCATGAGATGTCGGTGGTCCCATGGTGGCCACAGGAAGAAAATACCGAGAGCATCAAGGGGAAATGAATCTTGAGGGGTTTCAACGGATTGCTTTGGGTTGGTCTGAGAATCTTCTCCCAAATTAAGATGGCTGTGAAAAGGTGATTTTACTGTAACAAACCCCAAAGCACCATGCAAGGTTCCACATTGGCCCAGCCAGGCCTCCAAACCTGGGAATTTAGGAAGAGGACCAACCAGCAGGTGAGCGGAGATGGACTGGCTCGATCTCATCACCCTGTGGGTTCCCTCTGAAGGGCAACTCTAATTCTGCAGGGGTCAGAACTCCCCTTCCAGGCAACTTCTGCTTCTCATGCAACAAACTGTGAGATGTTCCTTCCTCTGGAAACAGTCCCTGAACCAGCTTTCACCACCAAAAATGCTACTTGAGATGCCTCCTTGCTGAAAGCCAGACCTCCTGTACTCCCAAACCTTTCAGCCACGCCCTCTCTCCACAGAAATCCTCGTCCACAGCCCCATCCCACGTTTGCACCTGTGCATCCCAAACTGAGGCGGCGTGGCCTGATGTGACAAATGACAAAAATGAGGTGGAAGAGGAGGTTCTGTCTCACGCAATTGCCAGACTCCACCAGTGTGGACCAATAACATGTCCCTCAGGTCTCACTGGACCCAGATTTAAGCACAGCTTAGTAAAACTCAGCTAGGCTTGTGTAAAACCAGGGCAGGAGGATGCCATGGCACCACTGGGTCCTTCTTTGCGACCAACATCATCTGCAATCAAGGCAGTGACAGCAAAGCCTCCAACACTTATGGACCTTGAAGTCACCTTCAACCTCCTCAACTTCTGTGGGGAATTTTTCCATATCGATGAAATCTAAGTTGTGCTTCTTGTTTCTCCAGCAAAAAAAGTTTGGATGTGCCCCCAGGCTCACACCAAGTGAACCCCTGAGTCTTTCCATGCCATGTAGGAGTTTTCCAGATCTTCCCCGGACCGACCCAAGCACGGAGCTGTCAGACCTGGATTTGGAGCAGCCTCAAGCCCAACAAAACTCATGGAAGAACTTCTTCCCAAGGGACATATTTGACCAGTTCGTCTTCTAGAGGAAGCAGCAGAAGTGATTTCTGGTGGAACAAAGGAAAAAAAGAGAGAGAGAAAATAGACAAGTAGGAAAAATCAGCATCAACTGAAAGACCAGTTCAGGAAAAAACCACCCAGTTTGGTGTTCAGGAAAATTGGGTTTACCCAGAGGACCTAAAGCAGAGTTGCCTCGCCATGTGACAGGACACAGCAAGTATCCACCACAAGGTGCCATGAAAGGAACAGGAATCCTTATCCTGACTTTGGACATTCCTGATTACGCAAGGTGAATTCCCTCCTTTCTCAGAGAATTCTCACAAAATCTTGGAAAACACCTCCAAGATCTTCCAGTCCAACCTGTGACCGATCCCCTGCCAGGTCCTGTCGCTCCTTGAACGCCTCCAGGGATGGTGACTCCACCACCTCCCTGGGCAGCTCATCCCAATGCCTGACAATCCTTCCCATGAAGAAGTTCTTCCTGATGTCCAACCTGAAGCTCTCCTGGCAGAACTTGATTCTGTTTCCTCTTTTCCTGGCATTAATTGCCTGGGAGAACTTTTGCATCCCTTGGGGACTGATCCAAAGTCTCAGCTCTCCCATGGGACAGTGTGGCAGGACGCCCCACCTGACTGACCGCAGGACATCCCCCATGCCTCTGAGGGCTTTCGAGATTGAAACTAAAAATCCCAGACTCCCCTTTCCCTGATCCCAACCCTCCCGCCTGGTCCAAGGCTCCTCCCTCTCCACAAATTCCCTGAACCTCTTCCAAGTGCTCGGCAATAAAAAGTGCATTATTAACACCCCTCCGTCTCCGCTGCCTCGCTCTCTCCGACGGGCAATGAAACCTCCCTGAATTATCCTCGGCGTGCCTGCGATTTAATTACATTTAAAGTCAATCAAGAGCCTCTGGAGCTGAGTGGCTGTTAAAAGGTTGGAGGGGAGGGGTGGGAGGAAAGGATGGGACAAAGCCCCCCCCGGAGCTTACACGCTCACGCTCTAGAGGCACCTCCCGCAAAATCATGGGCATCCATCTCTTGTCTGTCCCTCCTCCCATTCCCCCTCCCTCCTGCCCACCTTCCTGAGCTTCCTGGCGAGCGGCCCCACAGCAAAGTCCCACAGGGAAGTAGGGAGGGAGGTATGGAAAAAGGGGAGGGGGGGGGATAAGGCAGAGCAGCCGCCTTCCCTGTTCCCCCCCTTCCCTGTTCCCTGCCACCTCCACCCCGGTGTCATTGAGGGATGGCACGCGCCTCGGTTTTAATTAGATGGCGGTAATTGTCTCGGGGCAGAATAACATTGTTCCCGCTGGCGGGAAGCGAGAGGGGCTTCAGGCTTGGCTGCTCCCAGGAACTGGGGAAGGGAGGCTTTCCTTGGATCCTGCTCTGGGGGTGGAGGACCTGGACTGAGTGATGAGATGAATTCATTGCTCCTAAAGGACAAGGGCTTAACCCTTGAACCCCCACACCTCAAATGAGCCTGGATGTGTCCAAATGCAGGAGGGGGAGAGGCTCCAGCTTTGGGATATGGGCAAGACTGGCATCTGCCCAGGGTCCCCTGGGGCTCTGCTGTGACTCCTCACTGTGTGTCCCTTGAGGGAGGGGGCTCAGAGCACCCCAAGGAGGAAAATAGGGAGCAGAAATCAAAGCGACATTCACACAAAGTGTCAGCAGATGGGAATGGGAGGATTGTCCCAGGTGCCTCAGGCTGGGTGTTACGACACTCAGCAGGGTCCCCTGGGACAAGACAGAGCATTGCCATGGAGCCCGGGGTGTTCCCACACCTTGCCAAAAGAACCTCTAACATGGGAAAAACGGGGTCTTTGGAGCCCCAGCCTCATCCCTGCTCCCTGGCCTCCCAGTCCTGGTGGGCAACCCCCATCCTGATCCCTGGAGACACACAGCTGGAGCCCTGGAGGGTGACATTTGGTGGCATGGTGGCATCATCCACTTTTAGAGAGATCACCCCGGCCTCTGCCAGCCCCCGTGTCCTCAATCCACCAGGCTCTGGAGCAGCCAGGTGGAAACGGTGTCAAACCCCGTGCTGACAATTAGGGACAGCGAGTGAATACTCCATGCCGTGATCCTGCTTAGTATTCAAATCCAGAGGAGCCACCGCACCCCAAACACGTTCCTGGGTGCGTTTCCTCCCGGGAGATTTCCCTGGCAGCAAATTGGAGCTGACTCAGGAGCTGCCCTTTGCCCTGAGCACACGGGGGGCTCTCCGAAACAAGCGCTCGGAAAACTCCCACAAAGGCTGGCCGTGGTCAAACATCTCCTCCGCTGCTCCAGCAGCTGGGATAAATATTTATGAGGGATGTCAGGGTTGTGTTTCAGGCCACATGCCAAACACAAACCACTTGAGGTTAGCAAGAAACTGCCCCCCTTGGCAAATTATTGGATAAGTGTCCATTACAGGGGCTGACTCCTTCCTCCCAGGCAGCTGGGAGGGGATGCTCTCAGAGACAGGATATTGGATGAGCTCGTGGCATCCCCGCGTTCCTTGATGATTGCTCATAAAATCAGTCATCCCTTAAAAACAGCCCTCCCTTGTCAATATTGAACTGCAGGCTCCGAGGGGGAGAGGCCGTGCCCAGCTTCCTGCTGCTTCCAACGCCTGAGGAGCAGGTTGTGGCTTTGGATATTGCCGTCCCAACCCGGTCAGGATCTCTCCCACCAGCTCCAAAGCCACCCGCGGTGTGGCCGTGGTCACTGCTGACTCGTGCCAGGTGTTGAAGTGATGTCTGATCCCAGAATCACGGAATGGGTCAGGATGGAAGGGACAACACTGTGATCATCTGATCCCACCTCCCTTCTCAAGCAGGGACGTCCCAGAGAAAGTGGCACAGGATTGTGTCCAGATGGTTCTGGAATATCTCCAGTGAGGGAGACTCCACACCCTCTCTGGTCTCTGTTCAGGGCTCGGTCACTGCACAGGGAAGAAGTTCTTCTTCAGGAACTTCCTGGACATCAGCTCCTGCCCGTTCCCATTGTGCCATTGCTGGGCCTCACGGAGCAGAGCCTGGGCCCTGCTCTGAGCCCTCCCTGCAGGCAGGGACAGACAGGGATGGGGTCCCCTCTCAGCTGTGTCTCCTCTTGAGGCTGAACAGCCCCAGCTCCCTCAGCCTTTCCTCATAAGGGAGATGCTCCAGTCCCTTCATCATCCTCATTGTCCTCCTCTGGACCTGTTCCCGGAGCTCCATGTCCCTCCTGTCCTGAGGAGCCCGGGACTGGACACAGCACCCAGATGTTCCTCACCAGGGCTGAGGAGACGCAGAGGGAGCACAGCTGGATGGTGTGAGCTACTCAATACCACTGGGGTTTGGGGACATCCGGTGAGGGGACAGCTGTGTGGGCAGGATGCCCTGGGACAATATCTCCCACTCTGGAGCCTGGTTTGTACCCTGGACACAGCCTGGGTCTCCTCAGGACAACCAGAATCCACCAGAATTGGGGCCAGGACTTGGATGTCCGTTAGCAGAGCTCTAGCAAGGAGGAGGAGAAGGGAAGGTGGTGAAGTTTAGTCCTTTTTGTCCATCATGGAAGAACCAAACTGTCTCAGGTAAGGATGAGATGGAATATGGAGTTCATCGGCACGAGGGATGAGGGAATCGGGACCAAATGAGCAACGAGGACGAGAAACCCACCCTGTGCTTAGGAGATGGATTCAGACTCAGGAAGCCACCATCCAGGTGGAAAGGAGGGCTCAGGGAGACAGGTGGAGGAACAGATCCCACCTCGACCTGCCAATCCAGCAGGAGAGGGAAAAGTGGGGAGGGAGATTTCACTGTCAAAATATCCCATGGGAATGAACCCACGGCTGACACCAGCCTTGGTCAGAGCAGATACAAGGTTCAGGTGTCCTAAAATGGTCTCGTGGGGGTGAAGAGGGAGAGGAGGCACATTCCCAGCTGTGATCCAAGCATGCTGATGGAACTAAACCTTTGCCACAAGGAATCTGCACGGAAATTCCTCCAAAATTGCTGCATGGTGGTGTTGGAAGGAAACAGAACCAGTGGAATTCTGGGCTTGAAGATCTGCTCCGCTCAGACTTTTTCTGTCTGATAAAACCCTGGCCCTGGAGATCTTTCCTATGGATTTAAATGTCTTTCCTTAGTAAAAAGCAGCGGGTCATAAAGTCAGATGTAAATATCCATCCATAAAATTCATTTGCAACAATAACAGAAGTGATGACCCGGCACTTTCCCGTCTCCGCCTGTCAAACCTTCCTTTGCAGCACCGAGAGGATGGATCGGAGATGGTTTGACGGATGCGTGGACGGGTGAATGGAAAAACTCTCCAGAAATGGATGGAGACGGGATCGATGGGTTCCCAACGCACCCCGACTCCTGTCAGTGCATTTCAGTTCTCAGACAGGCCTAAAACATTCAGGCTCCCTCAAGCTTTCCTGCTTGGAAGAGGTGGAAAAACACTGGAAAAACACAATCCCAGAGAGGTGGATGCCCCATTCCTGGAAAAATTCAGTCAGGTTGGACTGGGCTCTGAGCAACCTGATCTAGTCGAAGACCTCCTCGCTCCTTGCAGTGTGGTTGGACGAGATGGCCTCTAAAGATCCCTCGCAACCCAAATTATTCCAGGATTTTAGGATTCTATCCCCATCCTGATGTGTGGAGCAACAGGCTAGGAGCGGACAAAGCTCAGGAACTGATCTCTCTCAGAATGGAAAAGAATTTCCCTTTCTGAAGGATTCTGCTATAAAATTCCTCTTGTGCAAACCCTAATTCTAACCCAAAGAGGCTCAATATCCCTGGAAATGATCTCTGCTTCTCCAGTTCCTCCACTCCCACTGCAGGGACACAAAGCCACCACCACGGAACACCAGGAAGAGAGAGGAGGATACCCAGGCATGGGTGACAGTCCCACCCATGACAGTCCCATCATTCCTTGGATTCCTACACTAAGCTGATGATGCTGCATCTCACCAGGCCAAGCATCAATTATCATTTCCCAAATTAAGCTGGACCAGGCTAAGGAGGGCTGAAGCTGGATTCATCCTCAGGATAGCCTGGATAGCACATCCATGAATGTGGTGGGGAAGGGGACACGAGCTCTTCCTCTCCGTGCAGAACAGGAACCTCTTGGAAATCCCCCCCTCAGTGAGCTCCTGAGCCCGACTCCCTTGGAATAATCACACGGGGGACAGAGATGGGAAAAGGAGAGGGAGGCAAAAGACACAGGTGACAAGGCTCTGGGAATGCTTGGACAGATCCCACGCATCCAGAGCAAGCCGCAGACCAACCACGCTGCACCGCAGAAAGTGTCATGTGAAAGAAAAAAAGGAAATTTGTCACCCGATGTACCCATCCAGGCACTTCCACCTCATCCCCACTTCCTCCTCTTCAAGCTACCAATTACCCAAATCAAGTTTGGTTCCATCCCAGGAGAATTTTTAGCCAGCTTAGATTATTCCCAGAGTTTTTCCGTTGACGCTTATCCAATACCTTCTCCCAAAGTGCTTTGCGGGGATTGGTTCTAGGTGTCTACCCCTGGAAATTTCAGCTTTTCCAGCAGCCCACAGCAACAGAGCAGACCCAAACAGGCAATAAAAACCACAAACCATTAAAAAAAAAAACTTCCCAAAGAGAAGTATGGGGGCAGAATGGTGTTAAATCTCTGTGTATCCGTGTTTTCCTTGCTTTATCCATCACCTTGGGATGAAGCCGCTGATTCCCAGGCACTCTCGCAGCTGATGATTTTAAATAGAGTACATTCCTTGGGAAAGATGGGAAGAAGGAAGGGCTGTGCAGGGTGAGGATGTTCTCCCTATTCCCAGAGAGGCTGGGCATGAATCCTTCCAGCACTTCCCAAAGCTCTGCCAAGCCTCTGGCGTGGAGCTCCATCCGCCTGCGGCAGTAATACACTAAGTGCTCTTCCATGGAGTGTTTCTTTGGTTTTCCAGGATCCGAGGGGACTCTGACACGCAGCATTTCTCTCCAGCAGTTATTGATCCCCAGCTCTATAAAAATGATTACACTTGACCCAAGGCTGCACTCGCTTCAGCCGGAGAGCAGGAAGAGCCAGGCGCGAGCTGTGGAGGGAGGGAAGGAAATTCCACAGGGTGTTGGGAGGTTTATTCAAAGATAAAAGCCGGAGGTCTCTTCCCTCTGGGCAGGATGGAAATGGGAAAACCTTCACCTGATGGAGCCACTCAGTTGTTGCGGGACCATGGGGATCTGAGCTGAGGGTTTAAGGCAGTTTTGGCCAGAGGTAGCTCTTTTTAGGCAGTTCAGAAACTTCCAGCAATTTGGATGATAACGGAGTCGGATGTGGTGGGATTGTTGGGGTTGTCCTGTGCAAGGCCAGGAGTTGGACTCAATGATCCTTGTGGGACCCTCCCAGCTCAGGAGATTCCCTGATTCTGTGCTACAAATTCAGGATGTGAATGTGGGAGGATGGAGAGGGGGCTGGTGGCGGCCCTGGAGAAGCTTTGGGATTGTAACAACTGCTTCCCACCAGCACTAAAAACCTGGGAAGAATGAGGGGGAAGAACCAGGAATTACCATGGAAATCACAGAATCCTTTAGGCTGGAAAAGACCTCTAAGATCACTGAGTCCAACCATGAATCCATAAGTGGCAAGGCCAGAACAGCAGCCAGACACCCCAGCCCAAGTGTCCCTCCTTGGGAGGACTCCTTGGGATTGGGAATGCTTGAGATCATCGGGACAATGTGGAAGGACAGAGGAGCTGGGAGAAAACAGCTGGAAAGCGTGAGCAACACTCCACTGTGGAATCCATGGAAATGTTAAATATTAAAAATTATTTGTCCTGGTTTGAGACAAATTTTCAGAGGAAATGCTCNGGAAAGCGTGAGCAACACTCCGCCGTGGAATCCATGGAAATGTTGTGAGAGGGGCTGTGTCTCTCCTGCTCCTTCAAACTCAGCCTCGGGATGATGATCCCGGCCTCCATCAAACTCTTCTGCCGGACTTTCCTTTGGATAAGAGGTCCGTGCATAGATATCAGAGCCCAGATGAAGACACCTCTGGAAAATATGGAATTGGGCTTTCTCAGAGTCAGTTCAGGGTCCACAGGCCTATCCTTGGAATTGCAATCCTTTATCCTAAACTAGCCCAAGGTCTGGATGCAAGGCTTCGAGCCGGGAATTTCCACCAGAAGCCAACAATGGAGAAAAACAAGCCACGGATCAACTCATGGATTCACTGCTGGATTTCATCTTGTGGATGGAGATCCATGGAGATCCAGCACGAGACCATGTGCTGTGCCCAAGAACGTGGATCTCTCTCTGCCGGAAAAAGTGAGAAGCTTGGCTTGCAAAGCATGGAAGGTGCTTGGGCAGCTGGGACTGTGGATAAAATCTTCAGCACCACTGCTGGATGGGGCTGCTCCCAAAAAAGCAGCTTGGAGCTGTCCCAAGAGGCCACGTGGATGGAGCCACTGGGATTTGGGATGCGAGGCAGTTTGGCAGCACTGAAATGGGCTGGACCATGCACTTGGCACCGGGGGCAGGGAGCTGTTGATGGAGGCTGGGAATAGAAAAGCCACGGTGGGGATGGATAAGTCCCCACCAGGAAAAAATGAAGGTTGAGAGGAGATGGAGGGACCTGGGAGTCAGCTGGAAGTGGGTGAGGTGCACAGATGCTGAGTCCCCGCTTTTCTTCTCACCTGCTCCAAGTCAACCCTCAGAGAAGAGCAGAGAGAAGACCTTGGGTACAACACGCGGGTCCCACTGATCCCATCCCAGGCTGCCGGTTTGACTGGGAAAAGGAAGTGGGAATGGACTCTGTGAGGCTCCCCTCTCCCTTAGCTGGCTTCTCCTGCCTGGATACTACCCCGGAGCAGGGAAAAAAACCCTTCAAACAGAAACTAATCCGTTTGCAAAAGGCCCCGAATTAGGACCTGAAGAAAGAGCCTGGCTCAGAAGTCTGTCCCTTGCCTGGAGCTCCCGAGAAAAAGAGGGAAACAGAGGGATATCGCGGAAGCTGATGTTCTGCACTTCTTGGTGCGCCGAGTTGGGGAGGGCTTTGCTTCCAGCACAGGAGGGTTATCAAGGGATTTGCTGCTGTTGCAAAACTTCTGCATGGATTGGGAGGGGGAGGGAAAGGTTTTCCAGCAGTCAGCAGAGCACGATTTAGCATCTGCAGAGGCGAAAATGACCCTTGCGATTCCACTTCCTTCAGGAGACCTGGATTTTAGATTTCCCTGCTGGAGACAGAGGCTGCTGGTGGTGGGGGGGTGGGAGGGTGATGTGGGAAAACAAAGGGCCAGCGAGGGGACCGAGAAAAGTCATTATTCCAGAGGGAATTTAATTTCCAGTCTCCACGGTGAATTCCAGTCTGAGGATGGGATGATGGGGACGCTCCTGCAGAAGGAGCCAAGAGTGATTCCTTTGGTGCTTGGTTTAACCCTGATGAAACCTCCAATGGGAGGGTCTGGATGATCCTAAAATATGGAAAAGGGGAAGTTTTCAGGTAACTTAATTGCAGCTTTCCAGCACCTGTAGGGATCTACAAAAAAGACAGAAATTAACGATTTACAAGGGCCTGGAGTGACAGGAAAAGGGAGAATGGCTTCAAACTGACAGGAAGTAAGTTTAGATTGGATCTCAGGGAAAAAGTCCTCCCTGTGAGGGTGGTGAGGCACAGGAACAGATTCCCCAGAGATGTTGTGGCTGGTCCATTCCTGGGAGTGTTCGAGGCCAGGTTGGACAGGGCTTGGAGCAACCTGGGATAGTGGAAGCTGCCCCTGCCGGGGGGCGTGCCAGAGGGGCAGAACAAGATGATCTTTAAGGTCCCTTCCAAGCCAAATCATTCCATGATTCTATAACTTCTTGAACAATTTAATTGAAGCCAAGAGGGTTTGGGGTTTGGAATTAGATGACCTTTAAAGGTCCCTTCCAACCCAAACTGTTCCATGATTATGATTCTACAGAAACCTTGGACTTATCTCATGGAGGAGGGACCTCTTCAGGAATACAGACAGAGAGAAAAACAGAAAATGGGAGGAGGATAAAAATCTTTGGAGTGACAAGGAAGGCCTTGGCAGAGAAACATCAGCGTTTCAGGTGGAGCCTGTTGAACACAGGCGAGTCAGGGATGGTGGGGAGAAAAAAGAGTGAAAGGAGGAACCTTGTGGTCTTATTTCCAGGGAACTGTAAAGAACGGGATGGGATCCCAGACAGGATTTGTGGGGAAATTGGTGGGATTTTGTAGGGAAACCCAGGCTCCAAATCTAACATGGGGCTGAGCTGAGGGAGAAAGCTGCTCCAAACCATCTTCCAGACCCCCGGACATCCATCCAAGCCATACAAAAACCCTTTTGGTCCCTTCCCAGTGTTGGAGAGGGGACATGCCCATCCTTCCTGACCTGCTTGGCAGCTCCATCTCGGCCAGGGCCCCCTGGGGTGAAGGGAGCCGGTTCTCAAATGTCCCCTGCCCATCCCCTAGCTGTCCCTCCCCTCCTGAGGGCACCTCACATGGGGACTGCTTGGCCCCCTCGCCCCTAGGGCAGCGCCAGGTCTCCAGGGTGCTGTTAGAAGACACCTTGGCTGGCACCCAGCACTGACACCCGATGCATCCCCACCTCCTGCTGGGACCTCAGCCCCCACCCACGGGCTTCCCCCAGGGTTACCAGTGGTCCTGCAGTGGGAGATTCACCGGAGCACGGAGTTATCCCACAGGAAGCACCCCAACCACGAGGCACTGGCATTATTCCCATCATTCCTGCACCTCCACAACGATGTTGTGCATCCCCAGGGTGGAGAAGGATGAAGGTTTCAAGGAACAGTTTTACAGCAGGAAATGTGACGGTCTTAAAGGCATTTGCCAGCTGAAATGATTCCACGATCCGTGCCGGGGTGCGGAGCAGCCGGGCACGGAGCTATTTGGCTCAGGAAGGGCTTACGTCATGGAGAGAAGATGCCACGTCTTACCCAGGGGCCTTCCTGCTGGAAGGAGCATCTCCAAATTCCTGGAGGTACAAATTACCCGGCACAGAGTGTGCTGGGAAACATAACAAGCCATGAGCTGCAGGGATCCGCTTACACCGCCGGGACCTGGCACGGGGAAGCGCGAGGCTCCGGCGGCGGATCCCTCCTCAGGCAGGGGGGGACAAAATCTACCCAGGCTCCAAACGAGCACAGCCAGAAGGACCAACACCGAGCTAAGGTTTCATCCCGGAGGGACAGGTGGGGCCTGGATCAGTGGAATTCCACCTGATTGGACCATTCAGCACCAGAGGCAGGGCTGAGGGGTCAGGACAATCGCTCATCCGGAGGGGACGGTCGAGGGATGCTGAGGGCCACTGCAAGGCTGAGAGAGAACAAATCATTCCTCACCACATCCCTCCGGGATGCTGCTTTGCAGGGATGTCTTCTCCTTTTTGGAGCCATCACATTTGTCTTTCCGCCTGCTTGTCAAACATCTTTTCTTCCCAAAATCCCATCTAACCCCACTCTCTGTCAGTGCGAAGCCATTCCCCCTCGTCCTGGCACTCCAAATCCTTGTAAAAACTCCCTCTCCATCTTTTTTGTCCACTCCTCCAGGTCCTGGAAGGCCACAATGAGGTCACCCCAAAGCTCCTCTTCTCCAGGCTGAACATTCCCAATTCTCCCAGCCTTTCCAGAGGTTCTCCATCCCTCCGATCGCCTTGGTGCCTCCTCTGGACTCCATCCCACAGCTCCATGTCCTTCCTGTGCTGGGACACCAGAGCTGGATGCAACATTCCCTGCTTTCCATGTACTCCTCGTGGAATGGTTGGTGTTGGAAGGGACCTTCAAAATCATCCAAACCACTCCCATGGGCAAGGACACTTCCCACTACCCCAGGTTGCTCCAAGCCTCATCCAACCTGGCCTTGGACGCTTCCAGGGATGTGGCAGTGGGGCTTTAAATGCTGCCTGTCCCTTCCCCAGGCTGTTGGATGTCCCGTCTCACCATCCCTACACATGTACAGCTGCACCAGCCTGTGTCCCACAACAAGGATGCATGGACAGCCCTTGGATATCCCCCCTGCCAGAGCCTTTGCACTCCAGTGCTGCTGTGCCAGTCCTGGAGCTCTGCCAGGAGCCGCTGTCTCACTTCCAGGGCCTGGGACAGCCCAAAATGTCCTTGGCAAACTGGTACCAGCATCCGTTTTCCAGGTCATTCCCTGTTCCACAGCCGCTTCTCCTCTGGGAGCAAGCAGGGATCCTGAGCCAGCCTCTGGCTGCTGCTGGAAGTGTCTGGCTCCGACACTTTGTAGAGTCCAATTGTCTGTTTCTCATTATTAAACAATTCCCTTTATTTGGGCTTTTGGGCCTGCCCAGGAAATCCAGTCAATGGGGATCCCAAGGCTTTGCATCCTCTTCCTCTCCTGCCATCCCTCTGCCTGACAACCCTGTTGGCGTTCCTGGAGACAAAAGTTTGGGAGCTGGAGGGGATCTCTGCCCGTTTTGAGCGTTGTGCCAGGGGGAATGTTGCCTTCCCAGGATGGGAACTGCTTCTCCAAGGGTGATAACCACTCCCTGAGGGTTGGGAGGGGGCTGCTGATTCAGGTGGGAAGATGTCCAGGGATAGGGAATGCTCTGGAGCCAGGCTGGGAGAGCTGGGAATGTCCAGCCTGGAGAAGAAAAGGCTCCAGGGAGAACAAAAAGCCTCTTCCAGTGACTAAAGGGGCTCCAGGAGAGCTGGAGAAGGGCTTCGGACGAGGGCCTGGGGTCACAGCACAAGGGGGAATGGCTTCCCACTGCCAGAGGGCAGGGATAGATGGGATATTGGGAAGGAATTCTTCCCTAGGAGAGTGGTGAGGTCCTGGAATAGAATTCCCAGAGAAGCTGTGGCTGCCTCATCCCTGCAAGTGTCCAAGGCCATGTTGGGCGGGGCTTGGAACAACTTGGTCCCCCTGCAAGAACAGGGACATCTTCAACCAGATCAGGCTGTTCAGAGCCAAACCCCCCACCCCAAATTCCCGGGGACAGAATGTTCTGGCGTGGACCCAATGGAAAAGAGCAGGTGATGGAATTCCACCACCCAGGAACGTTCTCTCCCGCTGTTGGGATCGTCTCTCCCGGTGTAGCCAATGGCAGCCACCAAGGAGATGAAGCAGGCGAATCCCTGCCCTCATGGCACTTTGGAAAAAGCCCACAATCCCTGCTGTTATTCCCATTCCAAACCAGTTCATCCCACTTTACCCACCCCATCTCGAGCTGGACGGCGTGGAGATGGAATTTGGGATGTCCTTAGAGCAGCACTGGGAGGTTTTTCACCCCAAAACGACACCGACACATTGAACGCCCTGGATTGTTCATCCTTCACCTTCTGGAGCTGGGGAGGAGGATGCAGTTTCCATCTGCCTCCTTCCTCAGGAGAAGAGAAGGGAAGGATCATGTCCAGGGAAAGCCACAGGAAACCGGGAACACTCAGCACAGGGCACGCTGGGACGCAGGAGTCCTGATGGCACCTCCGGCTTTTCCGGGACATTTCCACCTCGTGAGACTGCAGGGAAATGATGGAAATCTTGCTAGGAGTGACCCCTAAAGGCTGCGAGGCTGAAGAAACCCAAAGAAAGGGATTTTCCCAGGAAAACGAGAGCGTGCTTGAGCAGAGGGAGGAGAGTGGAGACGGCTCCTGGTTTTTTGTGTATGGCTGTGGCCCCACAGGGATTCACGTGGAATTCAAGGGGATGCAGGACAAGGATGGAGTTTTCTGGGCTTTTAGAGGATTTTGCTGCTTCTCGTGTGTCAGAGACCTTTCCTTACCCTGGACAGGACGTTCGGAGCCGTCACCGGTGGCAAACAGGGCAGAATTCCATCAGATGTGACCTTTAAGTCACCTCCGAGGCTGCTCCTTGTGCAAAACTGATTCTCGGGGATCTGAGATCACCCCACGTTGCCCCCACAGCTGCAGAGCGAAGGAGCCGGATCCACTCCCGGAGAGGCTGCACCTCGATCCTAAACGGGAAAATCAAAATGCCCCAACCCAGGGATGTTTTTAAACCTCCTCACGGCTCAGGGTAACCTGAGAGGCAGTAAAATTAAAATCACTCATCAAGGACGCTGGCAGGGGGAGATTAATGAACCTCGACCATGACATGTGCTCCCAAAACTGTGAAGTGAGGAACTCATCGCCTGGGAGGCCCCAGCCGGGAGAGTCCCGAGAATAAACAAAGCCAAGGAGCCCGGCCAGCCCCGGAGTGCTTCCCATTCCTGCTCTGGGGGAAGTTTGCTCTTCATTTTCTCCTCTAATTGTTCCTCAAAACTTCCTGCTTCTTTCTGAGCAGGACCTTTTATCCGGAGTTGATTTTGGCTCTGTTCCACAAAGTCCCTGTTCCCCCCCATCCCTCCCTGATTCCTTTCACTCACTGGTGCACAGAGAACTGGTTTGAGTCCCTGATGGAAGGAACAAGATTTGTTGCAAAATCTGAGTTTACCGGGACATGGAACACCAAAACTCCCTGCAACAGGCACTGGTGCAGGGTGCTACAAGGATTTTGGGAGGAATGGGGAAAGTGAAACAAGAAAGGAAGAGAAAATTCCATTTGGAGAGGTCCCTGCCCTGCAGAGGGAAAATCAGGTGCTCTGTGGGGCAGGAAGCCACAAGGATGGGCACATTTAAATCCCAGATGCAGATTCCACACTGCCCTCCACCCAAATTTATGAGGATTAATCCTCCCAATAGGAAAAATCTCATTTAAAAAACTCGGCCTGAGTTCAGTTCTTCCCGAGGGATCCTTCTCCCAGGCTCTGTATCTGCCAGGGATCGTGGCTGGGGGTGCCAAGGCCGTGTCACGGGGTGCCAGGACCTTGACACATCGGGAGAGCCCCTCACTGGGATGGCGGAGCAGCCAGGCAGGAGGGAAGATCCTGTGGATGTTCAGGCTTCCCCAGCGAGGCACAGAACCAGAGCCGGAGCTATTCTGGGTGTCTCATTTTCTCTCCCGTGCTCCGTTGATCAGTTTTCCTTTGGCTCTTTCCCAAAAAACACAGCCCTCCTCTTGACAGGCTGGAGTTGTTCTTCCCCTCCCAAGGTCATCCAATCTCCAAACCATCCCTTCCATGGGTCCTGGGAAGCTCTGAGCACCCACCACTCACATCAGCATTCCCTGGAGCCAGAGGTGCCTCCATCCCTGAGCGTTGGAAAGGGAAAAAGTGGCCACCAAAATAAGAGGGAATCTTGGAAAGATTAAAGGTTCTGCTCTGCAGGAGCAGCTGAGGAACACCCAAACCTCACCAGATTTGTGAAATATCCTTCATTCTCCTCGTGTCGTTCCACCCCTTCCAAGAGGAATCGGAGAATGCCACCAAAATTCGTGGTTAGATTGGATTCGCCTACGGCAGCTCCATGAAGAGGGTGAGCACCCCCAAATCCCTCGGGATGCTGCTTTGCAGGGATGTCTTCTCCTTTTTGGAACCATCACGCTTGGCCTTCCGCCTGCTTGTCAAACATCCTTTCTTCCCGATATCCCATCTAACCCCACTCTCTGTCAGTGCGAAGCCATTCCCCCTCGTCCTGGCACTCCAAATCCTTGTAAAAACTCCCTCTCCATCTTTTTTTTCACTTCCTTCAGGTCCTGGAAGGCCACAATGAGGTCACCCCAAAGCTTCTCTTCTCCAGGCTGAACAATCCCAATTCTCCCGGCCTTTCCAGAGGTCCTCCATCCCTCCGATCATCTTGGTGCCTCCTCTGGACTCCATCCCACAGCTCCACGTCCTTCCTGTGCTGGGACCCCAGAGCTGGATGCAACATTCCAGGTGGGATCTCACCAGAGCAGAGTAGAAGGGCAGAATCCCTTCTCAAATTCCCAGGGATCAGGTCACTGTGATCTTCCTGCCTGGACAGGCAGTGGGCCAAGCCAAAGACAAAATTCCTGCTTTGGATGGGATCATCTTCCAGGTTTTTGCCTTCTCCTGGCCATCTGGACAAGATTCATGGCACCTCAAGGACCAGTGGGATGGCTTGGAGCATCCTGGAGGACAGTCAGCTCCTTTAGAGACTCCAACAAAACTGTCGGGTCTTGGAGACAAATCCAGACCCATTCAAAGCCAGCTTGGATGGAGCTTGGAGCAACCTGGCATAGCAGGAGGTCTCCCTGCCCATGGAACTGGATGATCTTTAAGGTCCTCTCCAACCCAAACTATTTCAGGATTTTAGGTGTTCCAAAACTTGGAACACCCAGCTAAACAGCCAGGAGTCTCCACAATCCACTGGGAATGGGCAGAAATTGTGGTTTCTTCTCCAAAACAGGGGTGGGAGCTTCCAGCTCCAGCTAAATGGGATCAGGAGGATTCATCCAGGCAGCCTGGGTGGATTGTCACCTCTTCCCAAAGCATCCATGAGAAAGGACCTGACCAAAAAACATCCAGAGGGAGCCCAGCAGCCCCATCCCACCATCCAACCCCCTCATCCCTGCATTTATTTCACCCTCCACGGCAGCCGTGGCGCCTCTTCTTTTGTGTGGCCAAGAAATCCTACTTAGGGCTGATGGACAATTTGTGTCGGAGCCAGAGCCTGGCAGGAGGGAGGCCCAGGCAATTTGGGGATTAAACTTGGATTTATTGTCGGGAAGCGGAGCCAGAGTTGGCGTTTCCGTGGAGGATTTACCTGCTGCAGCATCTCTGCCGTGTGTCCAGGCTGTGCAAAGTCTCTTCCAGGTGGGATTATCCCATTTTTGCAGGACCTGGCTGCAAGGTTCTGGCCACTGGATTCCTCTCTGGTCGGGAATTTCGGTGTCCGGCTGCTTTAGGCTTTGGAGAAACGGAGGGTTAGGAAATCGTCCCATGGGGGAGCAGGGAGAGATGTTGGGGAGTGCAAGGAAAAGGGTAAAGATAAAAGGGAATAAGGAAAACCATCCCATTGAGGCACAAGCTTCAGACCAGACCTCGTTGCTAAACTGAGCCCTGGGCTTGACCGACAGTTTAAGCCTAAAGGTTTAACAGTGTTTAAATTTAATTGGCAGCTTAAGTTAAAGAATTTAATAAGAGATTCCTATAAAATTTCAGCAGTGACTCACAAATCCAAAGTACTGAAGGATCTGAGAGAGGAACATTCAGAGCACCCTCAGCCCCAGGATGACAGGAAGGGAGAGTGGGGGGAGATGTTGCACGGGGGTGATAATCATTAAAAAAGTGTGGTTTTGCCACCATAAATGTGAAGTCACGATTTTTAGGGGTTGGGATCACACTCGGAAAAATGCAAATTGTCCCCGGAGCAGCACTGCACGAGCGATGCTGGGCTGAGGGTGCAGAAACATCAGGGACTGGAAATGTCTTTTATTAAAACGTTACCAAAAAATCCCCCAAAATCAGTGTTCAGGTGCACCAACCCTTCCCTCATTCCCACCCGGATGAAAAGCCCTTCCAGTGCAGGATTCATTGAATAGAACCAAAACTCTGGATCTTCCCCAGAAAAGTGTTCCAGCTGGATGAACACGGTCCAGGGCTCTTCTTCACTTCCAGTCACGTGGAGCTGGGAAGTTGCTCCATGACTTTCTCCTCTGGCCTTGAGCTGGTCTGGGTCACCTTCCAAGGTGTCTGCTTCCATGGAAGCAGAGGAATATTTTCAGGGAAACAACATCTTGGACATGATTGTCAGAGGTGACAGAGTTTGGGAGAGCCCAGGTTGGCGTCCATGTGACATTGAAACAGGGCTTTGCTCCATCACATCAGGAATTACCCACTTCTGCCTGGTTAAAATCCCACTCATCCCATTTTTTTCAGAGAGGCTGGAATGGGATTGACACCAGGAGATGCAGAATATCCAAACAACAGCTTTTCACATCCAGCACCTTTCCAACAACTGATTTTCCAACAGGACCTCAAAAGGGGAGGGTGGAGAGCTTGACAACAACCATCCCAACAGGGGATCACGGCATCATGGGAGGAATTTGGGAAAGGGCAAAGGGATAAGCTCAGCAAAGGGACAGATAAGGATGGACCAGAGACACGCCACGGCCAGATGATGGATAACCAGCTGGCAGCTGGGCATAATCCTGGAATACTGCACAGCAAAAAGAACGTGTCAGGGAGATGAACAAACAAACGGAAGCTGGTGGAGGTGGATGGGTGAGTGATGGATCTGTGGCGTTGGATGGATTCCACAGACAGGAGCAGGGATGTGTTTAATCCCTTTCCCGCTCTCTGAGTCACTTCCCTTCAATCCCCCCGGATCTCCTTTAAAATCATTTCCAGAACCCGCTCCATAAACATTCCAGGAGGGGGGTTCAGGAGGCGAGGAGTTTGTTACCAGCAAGAAAATGCTCCTTAAACAAACCAGGCTCGGTTTAGTGGGGGCTTCAAACGCTCGCACACGAAACCTCCAAAACCAAACTGAAACCTGGGGAACAAAATCAAAAATAAAAAGAAGAATTTAAAACAAAAAAAAAAAAAAATAAAAAAAAAAAAAAAAAAAAAAAAAAAAAAAAAAAAAAAAAGCCCCATATTTTCGAGTCAGCTGAGAAGTGACAAAGTAATTTGCTCCTGGCAGTCTATCCCGGCAGCCTAATTCCCAGTGACACCATTCAGCTGCTGACTACACGAACTGTCAGACTCAATTAGCCGGGAGCCAGCGGCGCAAAGTGTTTACGGGTGCGAAAATTCCCTCCGCACGCTGCGCGGAAGTGGGAGAAAAATCACTTTGAGGGAAAGGGGGGAAATTCAAGTGGCTCTTTCCACGGGAATGGCCACCTCTGGAGTGCTCTGACACGGCTGTAAGGATGGAAAGGATGGTGAGAGGTGAAGAGGGAAGAATTCAGGGAGCTTGGGGGTGTCGTCAATGCCTGGAACTCCCCAAAGCTCCCCAGAGCTCCCCAGAGCTCCCCAGAGCTCCCTGGAGCTCTGGATATCCCCTTCCCTTCAAAAGTGGTTTGGAAAACCAAGGAATGGGTGCTCACAGCTCCGTGGATGGCATGAATTTACCTCAGGATGATTAGGAGAGGGATCATCCGTCTTTCCTGCCATCACGGCCATGGAGATGCACAGACACCATTCCCAGGACACCGTCAGTGCCCTTCGTGTCTTGCGAGGGGAGCACAGAGAAGAAATCTGGGCAGGGGGACGAGAGAAGCGCAATTCTCCAAAATCAGAATCCCTTCGGGAGCAGTGAGAAACAGGGAAAGTGATCCCAGAGTACGTCTGGATGAGGAAAGCATTGTTGTGACTGCATGGAAATGGTTCCTCAGCCCAAAAAGCAGAGGGGCATCAAGAAACCTCCAACATCAGAAAGATGTGGAGTTACTGGAGCAAGTCCAGAGGGGGTCATAGAGATGCTCCAAGGGCTGGAGCCCTTCTGCTCTGGAGCCAGACTGGGAGAACTGGAATGTCCAGCCTGGAGAAGACAATGCTCCAGGGAGACCTCAGAGCCCCTTCCAGTACCTAAAGGAGCTCCAGAAGAGCTGGAGAGGGACTTGGGACAAGGGATGGAGGGACAGGACAAGGGGGAATGGCTTCCCACTGCCAGAGGGCAGGGATAGATGGGATATTGGGAAGAAATTCTTGGCTGTCCATGTGGTGAGGCCCTGGCACAGGTTTCCCAGAGAAGCTGTGGCTGCCTCTGGATCCCTGGAAGTGTCCAAGGCCAGGTTGGATGGGGCTTGGAGCAACCTGGGATAGTGGAAGGTGTCCCTGCCCATGGCAGGGGGGTGGAATGAGATGGTCTTCAAGGTCCTTTCCAACCCAAACCATAGTAGATGCCAAAGGTGTCCCCTTTTGCTATGTTGTCCAGCGACGAGGACACTGAAATCAATTCTGTGCGGAGATGAATCTCAACATCTGAGGCCGTCGGACTTTCTTGAATCCTTTAAACCCTGGAAATTTTTGCCATCATTTCTCCTGGCCGAGGAGGTGGGATAAGCACTTCCAGAGGGGCTTTTGCAGTGGGATTCACCCATGCAGAAATCAGCACGTAGGAGCAGGGAGATCCTGGCAAGACATTTCGCATATCCCAGAATGTCCCTGGAACTGGGCTCTGGGATGAGGCTGGATGAGAACCAGGGAGGCAGGGAGACAACTTTTTATCCTTCTAGCAAGAGCAGGTGGTTGAGGGAAAAGGATTTTGGTCCGGATCCAACCTCTATCCCTGACCTTTAAACTCGTCCCTTTCCAGGGATGCCTGGCCCCTCTCCACGGAGAGGAATTCTCCTTCCATGCAGGACAGGGCGATTTCAAAGGGCAACTCCATGCTGGTGTTCAGTGACATTGCCACAAGCTCCTGATGGGATGTACCAGCCCTTAAGAGATCAGGAAAAGCTTCCCTTGCTCCATGTAGAGAAACTGAGGCAGGAGAGAATTTTTCCATTTCCCACAGGGGCGTTTTCCTGCCAGGTGAAACTTCAGGCAGCAAAATCCCCCCTGGAAGGGGTTGTGTCCCAGTAGATGCCATTCCCAGGCTGGCTCTTGCAGGGGAGATCTTGGAATCGCAGAGGACACAAAACACCAGGTCCCGCTCTGTGGATGTGACCTCAATCTTCTGGCTCCAAATCCTGAAATGCAACTTAATAGGAGCTATTTCTGCCCCTAAGCAGCAGTAACTTAAAACTAGACCCCGGGCTGGCCCAGGCCCTGCTCCTTGCCAGGTTTTCCCAGCCTTCCACAGATCCTGCTCAATGAGTGCTCCCAGGAAAAGGGTTTAAGTCCCAGCTCTGATGGTCACGTAATTATGGAATGGTTTGGGTTGGAAAAGACCTTCAAGATCGCCCAGTTCCAACCCCCTGCCATGGGCAGGGACACCTCCCACTGTCCCAGATTGCTCCAAGCCCCATCCAACCTGGACTTGGACACTTCCAGGGATGGGGCAGCCACAGCTTCTCTGGGAATTGCATTCCAGCCCCTCACCACCCTCCCAGGGAAGAATTCCTTCCCAATATCCCATCTAAACCTGCTGGACATTAATCCAAGATAGACACATCCCGGAGCAGGACTCCTGCCTCTCCCACAACGAGTGTTGCAGCTTGGTAGGAAACTCCCCATCCCTGGAATTGTCCAAGGCCGGGTTGGATGGGGCTTGGAATAACCTGGGATGGTGGGAGGTGTCCCTCCCATGGCAGGGAGTTGGAACTGGATGATCTTGGAGGTCTCTTCCAACCCAAACCATTCCATGATTCCATGAAACTGAGCCCTGCAAGGAGGGAACTGGGACTCCGCTGACCTGGAGAGATCCCTGGAACATCCTTCTGTGGGCTCCAGGCCATTCCAACAGCCTGACTCCGTTACCAAATATCCCTGGAATCAAAGGATGCAGTTGACCCCGGAAGACAAGTGAAAAACATCCCTGAAAAGCACCAGCCATGTTGGAAGCAGCTCCTAAATCGATTTCAGGATTAATTTCCTCATGGGAAGGGTGGTCAACCATTGGAATGGGCTTCCTGGGAAGGTGGAGGAGTTCCCATCCCTGAAGGGATTTAAAATCCATGTGGATGTAGCTCTTGGGGACATGGTCAGTGGTGGCCTTGTCAGTGCTGGGGGAATGCTTGGAATCAATCTTTTCCAACCTCAATAATTCCGTGATTCCCCGACTTCTGACCAGATGGACCTGAATGCCAGATCCATAAATCCTGCTGGAGACTCAGGAATAAAAGAATCTTCACTGCTGCATTTTTGAGATGAAAAGAACAGCAGAGAAGTCTCCGTGTCACTCAAAATTCTTTTACTCTGCATCAAAGCAAAGCGGGGGATTTTTGGAGATTTCACTGTCAACACAAAAAATTATGGGGAGCATTTTTCTTCCTTTCAGAATTATTTTCCTCCCTTTCCCCCTCCTTTGCTGATGGAGAGAAGGAGGAAAGTTGTTTTTCCTTTTTCCGAGAGACAAAGAATTTGAAAAAGAAAACAAAGGACAGGTACAGAGACGATCCCTGGCAGTGTTCAAAAGACAAAGTTGCTTTTTTTTGTTTGGGATTTTGCACTGAAATTCCTCCCTTTTGCCAGCAGAACCCAAATCCAGGAGCACCCCTGGCTGCTGTCGGAATTGACTCCAAAGGCAGCTGCTGCCTGACATGCCCTGGACTGCACTGAGGCTTTATTTTTTACGGAATCATGGAATGGTTTGGGAGGAAAAAGACCTTCAAGATCCTCCAGTTCCAACCCCCTGCCATGGGCAGGGACACCTCCCACTATCCCAGGTTGCTCCAAACCCCATCCAACCTGGCCTTGGACACTTCCAGTGATCCAGGGGCAGCCACAGCTTCTCTGGGAATTCCATTCCAGCCCCTCACCCCCCTCCCAGGGAAGAATTCCTTCCCGATAGCCCATCTAACCCTGCCCTGCGGCAGTGGGAAGCCATTCCCTGTGTCCTGTCACTCCAGGCCCTTGTAAAAAATTTCCCTCCATCTTTTTTATCACCTCCTTTAGGTCCTGGAAGGCCACAATGAGGTCACCCCAAAGCTTCTCTTCTCCAGGCTGAACAATCCCAACTCTCTCAGCCTTTCCTCAGAGAGCTCCTCCATCCCTCCGATCACCTCAGTGCCTCCTCTGGACTCGCTCCCACAGCTCCACGTCCTTCCTGTGTTGAGGAATCTCGACATTCCAGGTGGGATCTCACCTGAGCAGGGCAGAGGGGCAGAATCCCCTCCCTATTTTTGCACAGTAACGTGTTGGGAATTCCCCTCTGAGGAACAATTCCAAGGACTTCGCAGAGGCTCCCCTGGAGGTCCCGCAGAGAGAGAAGAGCTGTGGCAAGATGAGCACAAAAAGACAACATTTTTTGATTACAGGCAATAAACTCCCCCCTCCTCACTGGGACAGCCGTGATTAATAATTTAATAATTTTGTTTAATAAAAACAAATTTTATTAACACCCTTTTATTTTGTTAAATTGTGTGTCCTTATCCCGAGGAATTCAAAACCAGAACTTGGATCCGAGTGTGAAACTGCACCTGAGTCGTCCTGGGGCTGTGGGAACCTGGCTCTGTGCTGACATCTGGGTTGGATGAAACTTCTCTCAGAGCAGACCAAGTTTCCAGGATCCAAGATCCAAATGCAAAGCTTGACCAGCGGATACTGGAAATTTTAGTCGTTAATAGAGGGGGTAATTAACGGTGGCAAGAAAGAGGCAACACTTCCATTTCTGCCCCTTTGGCTTTGGAGGATGTTGAAGTTCATGGGATGGTCCCGTGGAGCCAGGAATGGGTTCAAGGGAAAGCTCACAGTGAGGGAAAATGACAAAAAGAAATGAGTTCATGGAATCATGGAATATCCTGAGATGGAAGCGACTGACATCGATCATCCAGACCAGTTCCTGCCCCTCCAGGACATCCCAAAAATCCCACCCTGTGCCTGAGAGCATTGTCCAAACACTCCCTGAGCTCTGTCAGGCTTAGGATTGGGATCACTTCCCTGAGGAGCTATTCCAGTGTCCAACCACCCTCTGGGCAAAGAACTTTTCCCTAATACCAAGCCTAAACCTCCCCTGACCCTGCTCTAAGCTTAGACTCAGAGCAGCTCAGTGAGGTGTCCGCCACCTCCTGAGCTTTTCCCCTACAACTCTGTGGGGTTTCACTAAAACCCAAACCGGCATCATTCACATGAAATTTTGGGTGACTTGAGGTGCCCTGAAAACCTGGGGTGAAGATTTTGGTACCATAAAGTCTCTCACTCAGTGAAGCGTGGGAGAGTTTGGCATCTAAAGCCGAGGAGAAATCCAATCCTGTGTCCAAACTCCAGGCTCCATGTCCAAGCCTCTCCATGCAGGGACACTCCAGCACATCCAGATGTTCACCCAAAGCCACATTTTGGCCCTGGAACCGTGGACCATGATACCTTCAAGAGAAAATAACCAACTCTTTGCAGCTGGAATGGGGCCGTATTTATTCCATAAAGCCATTTCATAAACCTGGAATGCCGGGACAAGGAGGAATGGCTTCTCACTGCCAGAGGGCAGGGATTGATGGGATATTGGGAAGGAATTCTTCCCTGGGAGGGTGCTGAGGGGCTGCAATGGAATTCCCAGAGAAGCTGTGGCTGCCCCATCCCTGGAAGTGTCCAAGGCCAGGTTGGATGAGGCTTGGAAAAACCTAGGATAGTGGAAGGCGTCCCTGCCCATGGCAGGGGGTTGGAACTGGATGATCTTGAAGGTCTCTTCCAACCTAAACCATTCCATGATTCTGTGGATGGATGGAAGGATGGATGGATGGATGGATGGATGGATGGACGGATGGATGGATGGATGGATAAATGAATGGATGGATGGATGGATGGATGGATGGATGGATGGATGGATGAATGGATGGATAAATGGATGGATAAATGGATGGATAAATGGATGGATAAATGGATGGATAAATGGATGGATAAATGGATAAATGGACAGTCAGAAGGAAAGATGAGAGGATTTTATACAAAGTCTCAACGCAGGAAAAGTTCCCCTTCAGATCCCACCAGACAAACCCCATTAAAAAGGGTCACGTCCCGCATCGTTGGTGCGTTTGAAGTGACCACCAGGTCACCTGGGGAGGGTTCCAACTGCTCCCACAATTTATCCAGGAGCTCCCATTCCCACCCACCAGCCCATGGGAGCTCCGCCACTGTCCCCAAGCCCTGAGGTCAGGTTATGCCCGGGATGCCCCACACCTGAGTGGGGAGGGTCCACACCACCTCTCCGAGGATATCTGTGGAGCAGGAGACCTTGGGGAGTCACTCCAGCTTCTCTTGGAGTCATTTGGGAGAAGCAGGAATGTTCGAGTGTGATTCATCTGCTTTCCTGCAGACATCAAAGTTCACGGGAGATGAATTGACCCTCCAGCAGGGACTGTTTTTTCTCTTTGGAAGCAGAGGCAGCCACGACGAGCACAGAAATCGGCTTTTGGAGGGATGATTCCCTCCTGGAATCTCCTTTTTTAAAAGAAGAATCAGTCACTGAAAACACCCATCGCTTTCAAAATCCCCCAGGAGAAGAAGCCATTAAATTTCACTGTCACCCCTGTTCGCACACAACTTTCCTCCAGCCTCTGGAAAACTCAGCTCCAGAGGAGATCCTGCCCTGGAGAGGGGTTTTGTCACCTCCCCCTCTCCCACCAGGCGTTCATGTGGGAAAGAAAAGTGTCCCAGCCCCACGGCAGAGGGATTGCATCCCAGATTTTTGCTGGCATGTGACATTTATTGAAGCTCCTACATCCCCTACCTGGATCTGGATCAAAATCCAGCAGCACCTGAACTCCCATCTCCTGCATCCCAAGCTGACAGCATCGCCACAATCCCACCTCTCTCCTCCCTGGAGTGATGCTCGCCCCAACAGGAGACAGGAGATGATCCTCCCCAAATTATTCACGACGGCAGGAGCTGGGAAAAGCAGGCGGGAGGAAGCGAGGGAAGGAAAGAAGGGGAAAAACACAGACGACAAGCTTGTCACTTGACTTCTTAAGCAAAAGCCACCAAACCGTGCAGTCAGGCACCGAGTCGGGTTTCTCCCAATTAAATTTAACAAGTGACGCCCCTGAATCTTTCATGAGCATTCAGAAATTTTAGCCCATCTGTCTTCACGCTCGCACACGACTCTCCCTCCTGCTCCCGCTTTTAAAACGCCCCGAGCCTCCAGCGATCAAGCCCTGCCCGTTTGTCCCGCACCGACGGCACCCGGGGGACTTCAAACCCGGCTCGGGAGGTGGAAGTGGCCGCGTAGCCGGGCTGGAGGTGGCCAAAAAGGAGCCACCGGCCCGGCACGACTCGCCCGATGCTGCCGCGCGGTCCTCGAGGGAGGCATCGCTGCATCCCCCGCTCTCCCGATTGTCACTTTAATTATCTGTCGCCCCGCGTCGCGCCGGCAGGGTCCCCATCCTGAGTCAGGCTTCAGAGTGGCTCCCGGGTCTCGGCGTGTTTTGTGTGCAGCGGCGGCTGCTTTCAATTAAAGCTCCGAGGTACCTGAAAGAGGCTCGTGGCTGCCGGCGGGGGTGAGCGTCGAGACGGGGAGAGGAGAGGAGGGGAAGGAGGGAGGGAGGGAGGGAGGAGGATGCTCCCGGGTTAACCCGAGGGGCTGCGAGACTGGAAATGCTGGCGTGGGATGGTGGAAGCCGGGGGGACCTCACCCCATGGGATAGGGAGAAACATCCGCGTGTTTGATCCCAGGATGGGTTTTTAGGAGTGGAAGATCAGTGCCGTCCCTCCCACGGGCTGCCCCATCCAGCAGCAGCGTGATGCCACCGGCACAAGGCTGGCAGATGCGGCCCCAGAGCTCCTTGATCCTCAGATCAAGGGATTGGGAGCCGTGGGGAGTCCTCTGGGATTGCAACCGTGGCGTCCTGGCCTCACCTCACCCCCGTTGCAAAGCGATCCCAGAATCGTAGAGTTGGATGGGGTTGGAAGGGACCCTAAAGACAATCCAGGTCCAACTCCTCTGCTGTGGGATAGGGGAAGGGGTGAACTCAACCCAGCAGGGGATGGAGCAGGATCCAAACCAGGCAGGTGGAAGCTGCTCCAGGGATTTGGAGCTGCATCTTCCCCTTGCCCCGTGCTGGATTCACTTTCTCCAGGACGTAAACAGCCCCTGGAGCCCTCAGAGCTCCAATGTTTTCGTGAGTGCTTTGGTCAGTTATCCCTGTCCTTGTCACACGTGGAGTGACAGGGCCCGGCCATCCCCTGGAATGCTCCGTGCAGCTCTGCAGGCAGGGCAGGGCAGGGCAGGTCCTTGTCACCAGCAGGCAGCTTCCGAAACATTTTACAATTTAAATTGGATTCACAGCACACGTTCACAGCCTAAATCCACCTTGGTTATTTCTGGATTGTGTTTTTATTCCCAGACTCCAAAATTGGAGCTTTCACTCCTGGGTTTTTTTTTCAGCACAGGAGCTGCTGGACCAGGGGATGGTTTCTATGCCCGAGCAAAGCAATGCTTGTGGGAATGTGGGTCATTTCCCAGGTGGAAGGAGGTGCGATGGGAGCAGCTTTTCCACCACAGGACAGACCTCTGCCAGCTCTGATAAACTCGGGATTTGATTAGCAATAAATTCCCTCCTGGGCTGGGGTGGCTACTGGATTATTTCCAACCACAGTGAGCCCACTTCCAGAGGTGTTGCGCCAACATCCCTTTCCCTGTTCCTCCGGCTCTGCCCAGCATTCCAAACCCTCCGGCAAACCCACTGTGAGGCCTCACAGTTCCTTTCCCTCCTCTCTTTCGGAGAAATCATCTCTCCTGCTCGGCCAGAGGAGCCACAAACCTTCTCATCCCAATTTTCCCCCCAGCTCTGGGGTTGAACCATCCCCACCCTCACCCAGCCATTATTCCCAGCCCTCCACTTCGACACAGGCTCTGCACCCTGATCCCTTCAGTGGCACGAGCTGCCTGTTGGGTAGCAAATACACAAACACCTCTGCTGTCCCACAGGGAACGAGACAATCCTGGCTTCCAGCTCCTGCACAGCTTGGGAAAGGTGATGCCGGCCTCGGGAGGACGCAGCCTCACAGGCGTCGAGACACGAAACCGCCTGATGTGTTCCAGGGGAATTCCTAAGCCTGGACGATCCTCCTTGGACACCCTTTCCTCTTTGTTCACATCCTGCCCAATCACTCAACTGCTGTTCCTGCCTTTTGTTCTGCCCTGGGGGCTGCCAGGACCCAAAGGCTTGGAAAAAAAATCCCTTCCAGGTAAAGCACCGACCTGCCGGGACCTGGGTAGACAGACAGCTGGGAAAGCAGATGGAAAAAAGGTCTCCTGTACCTGGAGGGCAGAAATCCCCCCGGGAAAAGGGGGATGATCAGGCTGCGCTAACGAGAAGCAAAAGGTAGAGATTTCAGAGAGTTTCCTCCACTGGCAGAGAGCTGTTCCCAGAGGATCTCCCTGAAAACCCCACAACAGCAGCATTTCCATGCCAGCCACCTCGGGGGGACAATCCCGCCGGCCCTCCCGGGGATGGAGCAGATGCTTTAATGGCTCTTTTAGCATTTCCCAGCTCTCGGTTTCTCCTCCTCAAAGCCGAGCTCGCGTTCAGAGACCAAGGCTCTGGCTCCAAGTCCCATCCCGAGCCAGCAGCACTCGGGGCTCCTTTCTCCGGAGTGATGGAGAAGGCAAAATCCATCCTTTGAGTAAGGAGAGGGATTAAGAAAATTTCCCCGAGATCAGCTTGTTCCGTGATGCCCCACGGAGTTTCTTTGTGCTGCCTCTTGCCACCAGCAGCTGCTGCGCTGAATATTCCCAAAGATTTTGCGGACACAGCCGTTTCGGAGGATACAGCCTGATTCCACCCTCGTTCTTGGAGTCTCTTGTGGGAAGAAGCGAAGTCCTAGAGCCCTTTTTACCCCGCTGGGATGAGAAACCAGCTCTGGCTGCGCTGGATCTTTTGGTTTTGCCCCACAGTTTTGAATTCCTGACCTTCTCATTCCCGGTCCTCATTCCCTCTCAGTCCAGGAGAAGAACATGGGCACTTGCAAGTCCAGACAACTCTTTAATCCAAGAGTTATCTTGCTATCCTTGCTGGAAAGAAATCCATGTTCCCCAACCCACATCCTCTCCAGCCCTCTGGAAGAACTCATGGGAAGTCTCATCGGGGAGCAGATCCCTTAAAATTCCCAAGAGGGGAAAAAAAAAGGGGGATTTTTCAGTCAGAAAATGCTTTGGAGCAGCACGGCCTCCTCTGAGAAGAGCTGGAAGCCTTGGACAACGACCACCGAGGAGTAAAAAAACCTTTCCCGTGTTCCTGGTGGTCACTCACACTGGCACCCCTTGGATCCACAGCATCCGTTTCCTGCACGCTGTAGGAGTCTTTATCCAGCAGGAATTCACATTCCCATAAACCAATCCCTCAAGTCATCTCCAGAGGCCTCACGGAAGCAACGGGCCACAAAGATGCTCCAAGGGCTCAGGCATTGGTGGGTCAACCACGACTTCAGAGTTGTCCTGAGGGTCCAGAGAGAGCTCCAAAGGTTTGGAGTGAGATTTCCCTGTGGTGGATGCTGTGGATGGAGATGCCATGGGAATGCTGTGACCTCCCGAAGGAGGTTTGCAGGGCCATCAGAGCTTGGGAATGTCTCCTAGAGGATGTCACCAGAGCAGCCTCACCCTTGAAGTCTGTGCTGGTAAAAAAGCCCCTTCCCATGTTTCTGGTGGTCACTCACACTGGCACCCCTTGGATCCACAGCAACAGTTTCCTGCACGCTGTGGGAGTCTTTATCCAGCAGGAATTCACATTCCCATAATAAACCAATCCCTCAGGACATCTCCAGGGGCCTCACGGAAGCAACAGGCCACAAAGATGCTCCAAGAGTCAGGCATTGGTGGGTCAACCACGACTTCAGAGTTGTCCTGAGGGTCCAGAGAGAGCTCCAAAGGTTTGGAGTGAGATTTCCCTGTGGTGGATGCTGTGGATGGAGATGCCATGGGAATGCTGTGACCTCCCGAAGGAGGTTTGCAGGGCCATCAGAGCTTGGGAATGTCTCCTAGAGGATGTCACCGGAGCAGCCTCACCCTTGAGGTCTGTGCTGGAGAAGATTTGGGCTTTGGGAGTTTAAACAGCAGGGAGACACCAGAATTCCATCAGGCAGAGGAAGAGGAAGAGAAAATGTTGGTGGGGAAGGAAGAAGAGCAGCGTGATGAGGAAAATGAAGGAATGAAATCTTCGAAATCCGTTTTTTCCCGACCCATTTTGGGATCAGTGCCCACGGCTGAGGCCACTGCTCCGGCTGCATCTCCATCCTGATTATTTCATAAGGCAAAAAAAGCACCTGGAACGCTCAGGAACGGTGGCTGAAGGGGCTCTGAAGCATTAACACTGATGAGAGCTTGGCCTTAATTAATTCTTTATTATTTTCTCGCAGGCCAGCAGCGGGTTGGGAGCGCCAGCCAAGAGGGAGCTGAGGTCATTCCAGTGCCAAGGAGAGTGACGTGCTGGACAAATCCCTGGAGCCCTGGTGATGTTCACGTGGAGGAAACATCTCCAGCAGCTGGGGAATTGTTTCCTTCCTCCTCCTCCTCCCTCCACCTCTCTGCTGAGGCTGCCAAGAGAGGCCGTTCCTCCCAGTATCCCATCCAACCCTGCCCTCTGGCAGTGGGAAGCCATTCCCTCTTTTCCTGCCACTCCAAGCCTCATCTCCAGCTCTCTTGGAGCTCCTTTAGGCACTGGAAGGGGCTTTAAGATTTCCCTGAAGCCTTCTCTTCTCCAGGCTGGACATTCCCAGCTTTCTCAGCCTGGCTCCAGAGCAGAGAGGCTCCAGCCCTCGAAGCATCTCTGCGGTCTCCTTAAAAATTCCTTTTTGTGGAAGTTTTAGGCGCCCTTAGGAGCCACGTGGCTCCTTTTTGAGGGTGGAGATGGTTTTGATCCCTGTGCTGCCTCTCTCTGGCCCCATATCCCGTGTGACTTTTCCTCGTTCCCACTCCACCGGCAAAGATCCGCCCAAACCGGATCCAAACAAAACCGGGAAAAAGAGCAGGAGTGGAGCTGCCAAACGCTGCAAAACTCATCCCACGGCAAAGATGCTCATCAGGAAAGCAGAGCTGCCCCCTGGACACCGCCCGTGTTCCGGGGGGAGGATTCACATCGAGTCCTTTCTGGAGAAAACCACCAACCTTGACAGGCGACAGCGTTGACCTCCCTTGACAATTGCCCCAATTTGCTCGGCTCTTTGCTTTATGGATCCTGGCCAGGTTTGCTTCTCCTTTTTTTTTTTTTTTTTTTTTTGGGTTGCTTACATATTTTCATGGCTATTTTTATTTTCATTCTTTTTTTTTTCCCCCCAAGCAAATTTAGCTCTGTTGGAGTGACGACCCTGGCAACTTTTTAGCCACGCGCCGCTCGTGGCGCCACGAGGTGCGGAGGAGCCTTCGGTATAAAAAGTGGCTGCTTTTAAAACCACTGGCAAATATTCCAGTCCCCCCTCATCTCTCTTTTCCTCACAGTCCAGGCTAGGGAAGCCTAAAAATTGTATATTTCAGCTGCGGTGGCTAAAGAGGCCTTGGGGGTTTATCTCTTATCATTTTGTTGGCTTATCATGTCGGGAAATCTGCCTCGTTCTTCACTTCCACGGAATTTTTTTTGTTTTTTAAATTTCCTAGAAACTCTGATGAGGGGAAAAAAATATATATATAAATAATAAAAAATAATAGCTATAAAATAATATAAAATCTGTTTAAACTGCAACTTTCTTGACGCAGCACTTAGGAGCTGATCCACTTTTCCGCATCTTCCGATGAATTTTTTTGGAAGCAGATCAAAAAGGTTGAGATTGAGTGCTCCCAACAGCCTCAGGTGCCAAACGAGTCGGGAGAGAAACACTCACCTCCCAAATACTGGAAGATCAGCCAGGCTGTCTTTTAATGGGATGGATTTTTTTTTCCTGCTTCTCCTCATGGATTTATTCCTCCTCCTTTTGGGGAGTGGTGACAGAACTGTAGGGAAATGGCTTTTCCCCAGGGCAAGAGGAGCTCCCTGTTGTCCGTCCATCATGGAATCGTGGAATTGTTGATGTTGGAAAAGCCCTCTAAGGTCAAGTCCAGCTCTTCTCCAGCTCTACCGAGGCCACCACTGAACCATGTCCCCAAGTGCCACATCCACACAGACGTTAAATCCCTCCAGGGATGGGGACACCACTGCCCTGGGCAGCTGTGCCGAGGCTGGACGATGCTTTCCATGAAGAAATATTCCCTGATATCCAACATAGAGCTGCCCTGACACAACCTGAGGCCTTTTTCCTCTTTTCCTGTCCCTTTTTCCCTGGGAGCAGATCCTGACTCATCTGGCTCTACCTTCTTGTCAGGGAATTGCAGAGAGGGAGAAGGTCCCCGCTGAGTCTCCTTTTCTCCAGGAGCCCTCCCAGCTCCCTCAGCCGATCCTGGTGCTCCAGACCCTTCCCCAGCTCCATTCCCTTCTCTGGACACGCTCCAACCCCTCAATGTCTTTCTTGTTCTGAGGGTCCCAAAACTGGACACAGGATCCTGCAGGATCCTGATGCTCCCTCTTCCTGTGCTGGTCACAGTTTTCCAGTCCCATATTTGGGGATCAGACATTCCAAAGCAACACCCAGGAGCCAGAGCGTGTTTTCCAGCATGGGCTCTTCCCCATCCCACCCTTTATCCCAGATTGCCACGGTGCCCTAAATCCCACCCATTGTCCCTCTATGGCCAACAGGTCCAATCCTGGCATTCCCAAACACCTCCCTGCCCATGGTGCTGCCCAGATCCTCACATCTCCGTCCCTGGAACGATTTCTGCTCCAAATCCTGATCCGGTATTCCCCACCATGTTGCAGCCTGTGAGTCTGTCCCCGACATTCCAGGAGGATTTCCTTCTGGCAGCACCGATTCCCCCATTATCCCGGTATTTCAGTGCTTAAAACTCTTCCCAAACCCCCAAAATTTCCTGTTGCTCTGGCTTTGCCCATAGGGCTGGGCTGCCTGCAGACCTATCCCAGCATCCTCCGATGTCCCATCCCCATCCCAACCCCATTCCACCCACAACTGGGATTCCAAATTCCCAAAGGAGCAATAACTCCCCTGGGCACCTCCCAGCAGAGCATCCAGCATTCCAACGGCCACAAAGCCATTTTTTTTTCCAGCCCAAATTCACCCAAACTCATCCCATCCGGCCCTCCTGCACTGGGATTTCAGGCTTGTCAGGGATTTTTCCATGGGGATCTGTGTGGGGGGCAAGGGGGATGTGTGGAGGATTCCTCTTGTGGCGTGGGAAGGGTTAACAGCTTGGCAGCTGGAAGATGCCACGGCAGGAGACCAGTGACCCACTAACAGCCCTTTGCATCCCGAATGATTCCCGGTCTCTGGTGAATCGAAGGGAAAGGGGGAGCCAGAGGGAGATTGGGGGGGAAAAAAATGCCGACACGGAGGAAAAATGAAAAATAACAACAACAAAAAGGAGCGAAAATAAAAAAAAAAATCAAAGAGAATAAATGAGAGCTGATTACACCGGGACACAAAAGGATCGAAGGAGAGAGACAATTCCCCCCCTTCCTCGCACCTTTCCTGCTTCCAACCCCTGCGGAGAACCTGTGTCCATAGGGAAGGGAGCTCAGCACAAAAAACAAAAGGAACGGGGCCAGAGAGGGTTGAGCAAAATCCTTCCCCACATCCCACATCCCGTTTTCCCATCTGCCCCTGACCACAGCCACTGTTAGGATGTCAGGGAAAGGGGCTTGGAGATCCAGGTGATGGAAAATAGGGATGAAAAACAGGCACGTGACAGTCCCTGCCTCAAAAGTCCCTCGGAAAATTTCAAGTGACCCTCAGAACAGGCCACGTCACCGATCCACCCCACACATCCCTATTTGCATCCGGGGAAACTGAGGCACCGGGACAATTTCTTCACCAAGAATGGGATTAGAGGTTCTTAGTGGGAGAAGATTCTCCTCCAGCCTTCCCACCATTCCCACCGAGGCCAAACGCCGCCTCAGCACAATTCATTATCCTAATTATCCACGTGGCCTCATCCCGCTTCCGGATGAGGAATGTGGGACATCAGGAGTGGCATGTGGGATCCCACACTAATGGGTTTCCCATATTCCATAACACCTCATTCCCCCGTTCCGAGCATTGTGGGAAGGGTTTGGGACCGCGATGATGCTGCTCGGTCCAGGAGGTTCTCCTCGGTGGAAACAACATCCAAGAAGACCAAGGAGAAGGGATAGGGATGAAGCCGTGTAATGCATGGAAAGGGATGCCAGGACAGCACCCCCAGGATTAGGGAATTAACAGCATCTCCCCTCCTTCCAGCTCATCCATCGGAGGGGACACATCTGTTCCCGCAGCCCCAAAAGCTCCTGGGGACCAGGCGCGTTCCCAGCCGGCAGCGCGGGAGTCACCAGAGCTGATTTCCCAGGGCGTAGGCACAGCTGCGAGCACCGGGAAGCTGCCAAAGTCCGGGAGAGAAAAAAAAATCCTGATTAATATCGTCCTCCGGTGGATCCCGCGCCGCAGATGTGCAGCCTGCTGACTCGGCAGCTCCCGGCAAGGAGACCTGGAGCCGGGAAAACCGACGGGAGTGAGTGTGTGAGCACGGATCCGAGCGTCACAATGCTCCTGGGGGACAACGCGGCACAGGGGCAAGGAGGGGATGTTGCCCTCCCGTCCCATAAATTCCCATGAGGCAAAGAGTTGTTCCATCCTCTGCTCTCTGGTGGCACTCGCTGTTTTGGGAACAGCATCCCGACCTCAGCTCCCTGTGGAAAGGCCTGGGATAAGCTGCCCGTGGGCTCAGGCAGGTGGTAATGAAGCTGCTTAATCAGCTCCTGAGCTGGACACTTGTCCTGAGGAGCACAAAGCCTTTTATTCCAAGTATTTTCTTTTCGGATTTTATTTTAGGAAAGGCTGAAACTCCTGGCGCTCATCCACAATAACCGCTGGACAGCTGCAGGATAATCCACACTCATATTACCCATTCCTAATTAAACCGGAGAGCCTCCTTCCCTGCCGAGGTGACCCATTGGAAATTAATCAGCGGGGGGACCGATACCAGAGCAAAAATCAGGGAGAAAGACGTTGCCTTCCCTGATTAGACGGGGAGGAAACGTCTCCTGGAAAACAGGAATCGACTGCCGTGCGCTGGCCCGGCACCTCATCGATCCGTGCGGTCGCATTTAGGAATTCTAATGAGCTTCCACAGAAGCCAAAGGAAATAATTTGTGTAAGAAAATGGGGTGTTGTTTCTAGGAAGAGTTGGTTCAACACCGGCTTGGGAATTTCATCTCCAGGATGGTCAAGGGCTGCCAGGAGATGCTGTGACCAGGAAGGAAGGTGATGGCCCATGGGTATGGGGCTGAATTCCCAGTTGGAGATGGGATTTGGGAAGGCTGCCTGGTGCAGAGCCCGTGGGCTGCTCTGACAGGGCGTGGAGGGGCCAAATAGGACACACAACTTTCCCAAAAAGGGAAATGCAGGGAAAAATCTCCACCTGAAGGCTCCACCCTTTCCATCCAACCACCTCCATCCCATTGCCTGTTCCTCCCATATCCACCTGCCTCCTTGCTCATCCCTCCAACTCAAACTCCTCGATTCCATTGTCTATTCCTACACCACAACCATTTCCATCCATCCATCCATCCATCCATCCATCCATCCATCCAT
>VZTA01021959.1:70563-122927 GCA_013398855.1 Mohoua ochrocephala
CTCCCCTGCCCGCCCCTACCCGCGACCGGCGCCGCCGCCGCCGGGCGCTCAATGGAACTCGCCGCTTTTTATATGGGGAAAACGAGGCACGGCCCCTCCCATCGAGGCGGGGCTAAGATCTTCCAGCCTATCGGCACCCCGACAGCCCGCTTAGATTTGCATATCCCCATGGCAACGCCCCCAGGGCAGCTGTCAATCTCCGGAGATGGGGGGGGAAATGTTCCGGGTACCCCCTGGACCCTCTCGGCTCCCGCATCCCGATGTGTGGCTTCATCTGCCACCCACCGCCCGGAGCTGAGTGTGGAGGGGGGAAAAACAGCCATAAAATCCTAATTTCGTACTCCTCCAAAAATGGGAAATATCCAAAAACAGGATTATCGAGCCTAAATTGGGTTTGGTGCCACCTCGCTGAGGGAATCACAGCATCCCCCTGGATGACATTGGGGCGCAGCCCCTTCCCCACCTCAGGGACAGCCCAGGATCCTTCCCAAAGCACTTCCATCCTTTGAGAAAGTCAAATAAATATCATTTCGGGATTTTTCGGGCTTTCCCATAAGCTGTTGGTGGTCAGGGAGCAGCCACGGGCACCTCTGGGCTCCAGTGCTGCCTCTGGTTTCGGAGGTGACATCCACACCTGGCACAGGTGACATCCACACCTGGCACATGACTGGGAGCGTCACCAGCTGGAGCACCTGGAAAAGGTGTCACTGGAGCCGAGTGGCAGCCGGACAGGGAGTTTTGGGGGTGCTCATCCCACCCCTGGATGAGGCCCTGGCTGGGATGCGGCGGCGCTGCTCCATCCGTCACCTCACGGCTGCTGCAGCCCGGGAGGAACAGGACGGGGAAACTGAGGCATGGGGCAGTCGCCGTGGAGTCGTCCCACTGAATCCCAAGGGATGAGCAGCTTCATCCCACACGGGCTGGCAGCACCCACCCACTCATCCCCTCGGGGGCCGGGATTGTCTCTGTCACCCGCAGGATGCGTCCTGGGTCCCGCTGCACCCCACAGGCAGCTCCTCGGGATGTGGGGGGGTGACATTCCCCTCATCCAGCCAGTGGCTGCTTGGGGACTTGGGGACAGGGGACACTGCCCTCCACAGCTGCTCATTGATCCTTGAGACGTGGGGTCAATTTAACACAAAAAAGGTGGGGTTTGAGGATGAAACGCTTTATCCTGCTGCAACTCCGGCAATTAAAATCCCACATTTTTGCTTTTGCTGGATCTGGCCTCTGGGGAAGGTCCATCTTCCTCCTGCTAACTGAGTCAGGGCCGGGGGTGGTGGGGTATTTATTCCCCCTGGGAAGGGTCATGGATGCAGGCAAAGCCCTAAACATGACCCCCATTCCCTGGATGTTATCCCATATTGGACACAGATATCCCCCCTTGGAGACCCCAAACTTGGGCACGACTTGAGGGAGGGAGCAAAGAAGCGAACAACAAAACCCCCTTTGTGTGGGGTGGTTTTAACCCTTTTTCCCTTCATTGCATGACCCTAAATCCATCATCATCCCACCTGTGGAGCGGGATATCAGGATCCTGCACTGGGAAAGGACGGGGTGCCACCTCCCTCCCCGCCCGTGGCATCGCGTCCCTCCCCAGAGCTGCTCCACCTTGGGGGGCACCCGGCCCCCACCAGCAGCTGCCACCCGTGCTGGGACAGGAGCCACCAAGGGATTAAGGACCGGGCCAGGCTCCAACGGGGCCGTGGCTCCCCCTGCGACACCCCCGGGGGTATTTTTAGGAAATGCCCATGGCATGTCCCCAACCCTCCCCGCCGCGCCGGGCCCCGTCAGCTAAGTTTACTCACAGGCGGTCAAGTGACATAACCAGGTTGGTGGCCTCGGGATGGTGGCGGGATGGCGTCACCTTTCCCTTTTAGAGCTCGTGCGCCCCATCACTCCTTGGAGCGGGGCCGGGTGCCCACCTGGGGCTGCCTCAGTTTCCCTGGATGGCACAAGGATCCCGGTTGGGGTGTTGGTGGCTTGGGGACAGTGACTTCACCCCGTGGGAGGGTGGTGGCGTCCACCACGATGTACCCCATGGAGAGAGGGTGGGACCGTCTTGGTGATGATCCACCAGCATCTGCCCCACGACCCAGTGTTGCTGCAGGGTCAGGAATTTTGGGAGGCAGGGGGAAATCATACAGAGAGGCTGAGAGGAGGAGGAGGATGAGGAGGAAAGGTGGAGGAGGGCAAGGAACAGCCACCCCGATGACAGGCAGAAAACTGATGCTGGCGGGTGACGTTCACCCGGCACCTGCTTCCCTGGCAGAGGACCAAGAGCGGTGCCAGCAGCACCCGCCGCGGGAAGGTTTTCCGGGAAATGTTTATGGAGCCCTCCAGAAACTCCACCCCGTGCCAACCTTCCAGCCCTGGCACCCCCCAGGGAACGTCCTTGCCGGGTCTCCGAGCCCAACCGTGCACCCCGGCTTCCCAGCGAGGATGGACAAATCCCATCGGAGCCCTCAGCCGAGGAGGAATGGAGGATGTTGGAGACGGAGGGAGAACCCACCGGAGTTCAGCGACGCCTCTCCGGGGGCCGCGTTTATCCCTGCTCGGAAATTAATCACCCCCCAAGCAGAGCTTTAACGACAGCCGGCTGGAAATTCCAATCCTCCCCGGGAAGGGAGCAGCGGTGCCGGTGGGCGGCTCGGAGAGGAGCTGCTCATTTGCCTCGTTTAATTAGTGCAGCCACGAGGATTATCCTCGTTAGGCATCCATGGGAAAACCAAAGCTCCCGGCCGCCACTGGCCATCCCTGAGGATTCACAGCAGCGGCGTCTCCTCCAGGAGTGGTTTTTAGGGAATTTAGCCGGGTTTTTTTTTTCAGGAAACGGCCACGTGAAGAAACAGCGTTTCTCGGTGAAAAGTTTTAATAATTAAAAAAACCCAAGGATTTAGGGATTGGAGCGACTCCTCCTCTGGATCCGGATGGATAGTTGATGGGATGTTCACACACGGCTGAAAAAAGAGGAAAGCCACAGGGAGGCTCCTCCATCCCAGGGGAGGAAACTCTTTATTTACATATCAAAACACAGGAGTTAACAAAAGACATTTTAATACCAACGAAAACCACGACATTTTTATTAAAAATCAACTCGTTGGACACATCCTGGGGCACAAGTGACATCCCAGGGCGAGGACCCGCTGGTCTTCCGGCACCTGGGGGGGTGTTGTGGATTTGGGATGGTGACAAAACCCCTCCGTGGGGGTCACGTGGGGAAGGGAAACCCGCTGTGGGGACCTGTTTGGGAGGCGAAGTCACTGCCCGTTGGCATTTCCCACCCCATCTCTGATCACACCTGGATGCTGCATCCCCAGGGAGCCCCAGTTCTTCCCAAATCCCTGCTGATGCTTTTTTCCCCCACAGGAAAGGGGTTGTGGATCAGCAAATCCCACTGTGTGGGGGAACAGCACCTGCCACCCCAAAATCCCTTGGAAATTTGTACCTATGGATGCAAAACCCCATTGTTCCAGTGGCAACAATGCTCTCCCTTCACTCTGCTCCTGCTTGGATTTGGAGAGTCCCAAAAAACCCCAAACTCTGGAGAGCTGGCTTGGGTTTCCCAATGGAGCCCAACCCCCCACTGGGATAGGGAGAGGTGGGGGTCGGGTGCAACTGGGCCATGGGAGACCCCGAAATGCAGAGTGTGAGCTCAGCACTGCTCCCAACACATTTCCACGAGGGATGCTCTCAGATCCAAGAAATCTCCTCCCAAAAGCAAGGGGATGGAGCAGGTTGGGCTCTTGGAATGGTGGGATCAGGGCCGTGGGGGCTTTACACCCATTACATCCCAGCACGGCAACTTGTCCATCCCAGTACATCCTGACCTGGATGTGGGGAATGTCACCCGATGGCATCAAACCACCTCAGGTCCCCCCTATCGCCTCGTGGCCAGGACAGCACTGGAGGACGGAGGCGGATGGGAAGCTCTTCCCAGCCCCACGAGCATCCAAAGAGGTGGCGGGACTTGTCTTCGACAAACCAGCTGAAAAGGTCATTTATTGGTCAATTCAAAGATTCCAAAACAAAGCCGCTTCCCTGCGGGAACGAGCGCTGCATTCCCGCACTGCCGCGCGACTCCGCGTCCAAACGACGTCCCGGAAAAGCAAGAGGAGGAGGAGGAGGGGGGTGCCATGCCTGGACATGGCATCCTGAGGTAGGTGCCAGGTCGTTCCCTGGCTCTCCGGTTCCTGAGCTGGTCGGCTGCCATGGGATCGGGATGGACTCACAGCCGGGGCTTGATCTGCAGCCGTTTGCCTGGAGGGAGGAAAGGGAATGGTGATGGTGGGAAGAGGTGGGGACACAGCTGGACACTCCCAGGCTTCTCCTCGCCTGGTCATGGGAGGGGGTTACTGGGGATGGGCACTGGGAAACTGGGAATGGGGGTGGTTCTCCACCCTGGCAGCACCCGCTGGACTCACCTCTGCCCCCCGCCACACGGGGGCTCTCGGAATCCTGCAGGGATGACCTCGGCAAAATCCTCCTCCGTTTGGTGTTGCCTGGGAAGGAAAGGAAGGAAAGAGGAAAAGGTCACTGAGGTTGGCTCGGGTCACCTTGGAAATCCCTTGGAATGCAGGGGTAGGAGTGTCCCAAGTTCCTCTTCTGCTTCGCATCCCCCTTGGCCATGTCAAGGACGGGGGTGGCTCATTCCCCAAATCCCTGAGCATCCTCAGCTCCCTACAAGTGGCACTCAGAGGTCACTTCCCACCACAGAGCAGCGAATCTGCTGCAAAACTCCCAAGTTATGGGTGAAAAAGAGAATTAAGAAGGATCCAAACCTTCCCTACTGGAGCACAAGGTGAACACCAGGACCTGCTTTGGTGGTGGGATGGAGCCAGAAAGAGCTGAGCACCAGCGATCATCCCCCCCAGGCATTCCCAGCATCCCTTTAGGATGCTCCAGGTGATGTCTTCTGCTTGCTGGAACACAGTGCTTCCTCCAAAGAGGGTTCTGGATGCTCACGTAGAGCCAAAACACCATAAAGTACCTCTGGGATGTGACCTTCTTGTAGGACCAGTCCAGGACCATCCCACAGACCACGGTGGACAGAGTGAAATCCTTCTCAACCACAACGCTGGAAGCACCTTTCCTGCAGGTTCTCCTGTTTTCCCTCTCCAAAGGGTTTGGAGAGGTGGTTATGGGGTCCCACTTCCCAGAGTGATGGGTGGGAAGGAAAGTGGTGGCCAAATCTTTGGTGGACAAAGATGAACGAGGAAGGAAAAAAAAAGGAGGTTTCCCAGGAAAAAAAAAGGACCCACAGCTGGTTGAATGATGAGGTTTAGTGGGAGAAGTCCCCCTTCACTTGGGACTAATGGAGGTGGAGAAGGTCACGGAGAAGACGGAGGGAATCCAGCCCAAACCCCCTCCAGATGTTCTGCTGCCCGAGTTCCTGCAAAATCCTGCACGGCACTTCCCCAAACGATGAACCCAACGTGGAGGTGGGACCAAGGACACCTTCGAGCAGCCTCGGGAGCCCAAAGGAGAACGTTTTTGGGGCAGGGGAGGCAGGACAGGCGAGGACCCAACAACGAGGAGTCTCCAAGAGTTCTCCTTTGCTTTCCAACTCGGATAAACAAACTTGCCGGGAGTCGAAGCCGCGCTGGCAGTGATTCATCGCTCCCGAGTTAATTTATGGAAAATAAAGAGGGCTCATTTAGCACCTTTCCACCCTTAATATAACTCCCATAGATCAGCGGGACGCGTGGCAGACACGGCGGATCCGGATATTCCTCACCAGCAACACGGCCGAATCCGGCTTTTGGGAACGGTGACACGGAGCGAAACACCCATCACGTCCCCACCTTCCCAATTTTTCCCTTTGGCATCCAGCCAGGTGGTTTTTTCCAGCCTGGGATTTTCAAACCCCATCCTGGTTGCTGGAATGAGGGTCTAGAGCTGCTGGTTGTCACCTCAAAGGGTCAAAATCAGCATCTCCACAATCCTGCCCCAGAAGTGACGCCAGAACACGGCGTCAGCTCAATAGGAATGGTGGGAACGGTTCAGTTCCCTTTGGATGAGCCAGGGAAAACTTCCTTAGCTGATATCCGTGAGGCAGCTCAAAGCAAACGTGACTACAGAAGTAGAAATAGAGATTTATTTTTTTTTTTGGGAGAAAAGAAAAAAAAAAAGGTGATTTTAGGTGATTTTTAAATCGACTGTAATTAACTTCCTGACTTTGGTACAGACTGCACAGAGCCAAGACACTTCCAGAGCATCCATGCTTGATTTCCAACAGATTCCTCAAAAAAATCGAGGCAGGAATGAGAGAAAATAAACCCAAAATAGGTCGTGAGAGGGCTAAACTGGGTTCAGTTTCTCCCCTTGGATGGAGGGAGATGGAGGAAGGACGGCGCAGCCGACGGGAGAACACCACATCCCAAAAAAAAAACCGCCAGGAGGGGAAAACCTGGATCAAACGGGGGCGTCACTTCACCCAACCCCGGCAAAGGAAAAGATATTTTTCCAGTTTTGTGCTTGGGAGATCCTGCAAATGGCGTGATCAATCTTGGGTCGCATCTCCGGCTCCTTCACTCTCTCCCCCCGCCGCCTTTCCCGGCATTCCGGGAGCGGCGCAATCCATCTTCCGAGGAACCAGGTATATAATTTCTAGTTAGCGAAAGCAACCCCTTTTTCATTCCGATGATTGAACAGCTTCCAAAGGAGAAGAACCGAGGCCGGATCACGAGTTTTCCATCGAAAACCGGACGGTTTTCGCTGAGCTTGTCAGGCTCGTCGGAGAATTAGGACTTCCAGCGCTCTTCCTCCTGATGGAAATCAACATTTATTTTGCCTAAGCCTAAGAAGGTGTCAGGCAGACGGAGAAACTTGCCACTCTTCTCCGGGAAAAAAGAGAGGAAAGGAGGAAATCTAATAGAAATATATTATCAAGTCCGAGGAGTGGACAGTGCAGTAAATCACACTTCAGGTGGCACCATTAGATTTTTCAATAAAACCTGGTTTCCCCCCAGCCGGAGCCGAGCGGCTCCAGCTGCATCCGACAGGAAAAGTTAAAACCAAATTTGTTTCATCCAGATGCTGATCCGAGAGGGGTCGAAAGGGATTTCAAAGCAGGGAATCCTCTCGGATGAAGGGTGGAAAGGAGGTGAGTCTGGGCCTGGACTCCAAATCCTCTCCCTGCTCATCATTCCTGATCCCTGAGGGATTAAAAAATTCAGCTTCTCCACAAGGTGAGGAGGTGGAAGGCAGCCGGAGATGCCCCACATCAGGGGTGGAAGATTCCCAAGCCCCAAAGCAACGGGATGCAGGGAAAGAAAACTCCCCGGCAATTTTCCAAACTTTACCATCCAGCAGGAGAAAAGCTGGAATTTTTCTTGGTTTCCTTTCCTCAACGACCTCCAGCCTGATGGAATGTTTGGTCTCCATCGTTCTCCTGATGCCACCAAAGGGTTTCATCCTGTCCTGCATCTTCCTCCAGGAAGGCTCGAAGCACCGAGAGGCAGCCCAGCATTTTCCTGCTGGATGCTCAAGGTTTAACACCATGAGGAGAAATTCCCTCCAAACACACTTTTCCTCCTCATTCCCAAAGGAAAAATATCCCTTAACCCTCTCCAGGACACTGTAGGGGAGTCCAGAGGCTGAATCTGCCTTGGAAAGGTGTTTTCCTTTCGTGTTCCCGGAGAAACTTGGGCTGGGAGATGCCTTTTTTAATAAATTAAAATTCTTCTTTCTTCTTCTTCTTCTTAATATTACTACTATTATTATTATTATTATTATTATTAAATAAAACTCAACAACAAAAGATGGGGTGGAAAGCCCAGCAGCAAGGGCTACATCCCAGAATTTTCCGTAAATGATTTTTCATGTGGAAAAAGCAGATGGGAAGGGTTGGATCTCCTTGGCTCCATCCTGCACTGAACCCACGTGGTGACAACCTGCACTAAAAACTCATCCTGCTGCTGTTCCCCCCAAATCTTCCACCACAGGTGGATGAGACCCTAAAAACCGAGTCTAAATATCCTAGTGGAAGGTGTCCCTGCCCATGGGAATTAGGTGGTCCTTAAGGTCCCTTTCAACCCAAATCATTCTAGGATTCCATGAAAAAATGGGCAAAAAAATTAATATGGAAGAAGATTTCAGTCCTGGCAAAGGAGAGAGACTTGGCAGGTCCTAAATTGGACACTTTGGAATGAGGAAATTAAATCACAGCAAAGTTTCTGACTTTTGGAGCTTCTCAGAGACACCGAGACATGAGAAGATCCAACCCCAGCCTCCAACAACTCCTGGGTCATCTGTGGCACCCCAAATGCTGAAGGTATCCCAAGCCTAAAGGTGTCGGGTGGATGCAGGGGATGAAGATGGAAGGATCCCAGAATCACTGAGGTTGGAAAAGATCTCCAAGATCATCAAGTCCAACCTGTGACCGATCCCCACCGTGTCACCAGACCAGAGCCCTGAGTGCCACATCCAGTCATTCCTTGGACGCCTCCAGGGATGGGGACTCCACCACCACCTCCCTGGGCAGCCCCTACCAATGTCTGACCACCCCTTCCATGAAGAAATTTTTCCTGATGTTCAACTTGAACCTCCCCAGATCCACCAGAACCTTGCCCAGGGAAGCTGTGGCTGCCCCATCCCTGCAAGTGTCCAAGGCCAGGTTGGATGGGGCTTGGAGCAACCTGGTCTGGTGGAAGGTGTCCCTGCTCATGACAGGGGGTTGGAACAAGATGGTCTTTAAGGTCCCTTCCAATCCAAATCATTCTGGGATTCATTGAAATCCCCCTGGGGACATCCACCAGCACCCATGGCCAACATCCCAGGTGGATGAAACCAACCAAAACCTCCCTCACTACAGAGACCCCACCAAAACAGCCTCTGACCCATAAGGACTCAGGAGGCAAAGATGGAATTGCCAACGATCCAAGTGAATCCGGCCCGTTAACAGGATTCAATGGATCCATGCTGTCCTGCTCCAGGGATGGTTGAAGCTCGATAGATGTTTGAATTAGCAAATGTGAGTTGCTAATTTATTACCTAAATTTTATTAGAAGGTCATTAATTGGGTTATGAAAGAATTCTGACCCTCTCTAACTAAACTCTCCCTGCGCGGGTTTTCTGGGATGCTGGTGAGGGAAGCATCCGCCTACGGTGGGATAACACAGCCAAGGCAAGGAGGAGATCCAGGTGAGAACAGGAGCATCCCATCACCACCCACCAGGTGCGTTTTCACCCTCTCCATCACAAGATGATCTGCCAAGTGCCAGGAGAACGAGTTGGGAAGGTGCCACCAAGGTCCAAGCTGCCCCAGAGTCCTTCTGGGGCTCCTGAGTTATGAGTTCATGGGTCCCATCAGGAAGAATGCTGGAGATTTCCTGCTCCCTGTCTGGATCCTGATCATTTATCCTACAGGAGCAGAAGACCTCAGGGGAAGGCAGTGATGGGAAGGCTGATTTAAGGACAAGGTCCATCAAAGCAGGCTTCTAACTCCTTTTTCCTGTCCTTCCTCTCCTTAGCTTGTCCTTGTCCTCTGCTGAGGATCTGGGAGGTCTTTCAACTCCTGTGAGCTCTCGCCATGACCACCAAAGTGCCTCCACCTCCTCCTGTTCTCCTATGAGATTCTGTGTTCCGTGGGACGTATCCCCAGCCTCGTGTCCTTTGACTTCTCAGCCATCGAACATGATGAGCTGGACCATGTTGTTGAGGTTGGACATGTTCACCCAGGAGGTTGGTCTTGACTTCCCAAGTCCCTTCCATCCTATGATCCTCAGGGCTGGACCTGGACCTGGAAATGGCCCGGGGATGACTGTGGAGAGGACATCTTGCACTGGTGGCATCTCCGTGGGGACTGGAGCCCTTATCAGACGGTCCACTGACCTGGCTTCACAGCTTCCTGAGCTCCTGTGAGCATCCAGCAGGGATGGGACAAGTCAAGGAGTTATGGCCACCCTTTGGGTGACGCACCAAGACCTTCAAGCAGATTCCCCAAAAATTGGGATGCTTGGGAAAGAGCTTATCCAGCACCTAGACAAACTCTGGAAAAGAGAGATCCATCCCAGTAGCCAGCTCTTCAAGAGAGGCCTGACCACAAGTGACCAAGATCTTTCCCAAAAAGAGGAAACAAGGCCCACCAGGAAGGCCAAGATGTCTGCTCCCCACTCCAGATCCTCAGAGAAGTCCAAGGTGGCTCAGATGCCTCCTGAAGGGAACTTGGATGAAAGAGACAGAAGCGGGAGGGGGAAAGTTCTGCCTGGAGAAGAGAAGATGATTGGGAATTGCTGTCTTCAGCCTCCTGTCTTCAACCGTGCTCAAAGAATCGCTGTCATGGTTGGAGACTGACAGACAGACATGGACATACTGGAACAAGTTCAGTGGATGCCACCAAGATGGATGGGGCTAGAGCACAGGATCATGGAATCACGGAATGGTTTGGCTTGGAAAGGACCTTCAAGATCATTTCATTCCATCTCCTGCCAGGGAGGGAACACCTGAAGTGGAAGGCAGGGGCACCTTCCACTACCCCAGGTTGCTCCAAGCCCCTTCCAACCTGGCCTTGGACACTTCAGGGGATGGGGCAGCCACAGCTTCTCTGGGCAACCTGTGCCGGGGCCTCACCACCCTGGAAATGTTTGAGACCACACAGAGAAACCAATTCCCCGTATTTTATCCCCATTTCTTCCTCCTAAGAGGAACAAACTGCGCCGAGTCCTGCTGGGGTCAAAGCTGACAGTGATGCCAGCTCCTGTTATCCCAGGACAACCCCTTTGAGTCCAAGCCCTCCATCTCCAACCATGCAGATGCCTCCTGGAAAGCTCCAGGGCATCTTCTGCCGCCGACTCACACTGATCAAAGGCTTAGTTGCCTCTCCTGGCTGCCAAAAAGAGTTCTGGGGCAAAGATCTGGTGGCAGAAGAAACACTGAAGGAGATGCCGAAGGCGATGAAGATCCCACGGGACCCAAGGGGGGGACTGGCCACATCCACATGGAGGGCGACAGCACTGGCTTTCTCCTAAATTAAATTGGGGCTGTCCAGGACCAAGAGTTGGACTTGGGAGTCACTTCCAATTTGGGATATTCTCTGATTCCTGGAGCTAGGAATGGTTGGATCAGGACCTGCCACCAAGGGGGGGCAAGTGGCATTTCTGTGCCCTGTTGGGGTCGTCTCTCAACCACGGCGAGCAACGAGGCGAAAATCCGCATTCCTGAACTTATCCCTCCAGAACTGGAAGCCGTAAACAAACCCAGAAGCCGCCGCTGCACCTCCCCGAGTTCCTCGGAAGCCGAGGCAGTTCAGCGTGCTCAGCGGAGCCGTTAAAAAAGACTGGAGCGAGCATCTTCCATTAACGTTACGACCGTGAAATATGACAATAAAATGACGGCCGTATGGTCCCAAATTTGCAGCCCGCCGAGCTGCTCGGGGTTTATCGTCACTCAAACGTGCAGAGAGCTGTAAAATGTTTACAGAAAGGGTCGTTTGCGGCTATAAAATCCTCTTTTCTCTCCTAAACAAGGCTGAGCGGAGCCATTTACAAAGCCCGGAATGTTCATCGGGGGAGAGGGGAACATCTGTTCTCTCCAGGAGTTTGCAGTGATCTTCTCGAACAAATTAACTAAAATGGGTGCTTTCTAATTAAATTAGCACTCGATTGGAATGGTTTGCATTGGTGCAATTAGCGCGGGGAGGCCAGTTAGGCTCCAGCACAGGCGATTTAACTGGAAGGTGAAATATGGAAAAGCCCATTACCTGGAAAACGGGAGTCGGAGGGGCAGGGGAAGCCTGTTCTCCCTCCGGCTCCGTGCTCCTGGGTGGATAACGCGAGGTGAAGGATGGGAAGCCACCAATCCCACCCTTCCCATTCGGGATGTTCGGCTGGGAGAGGTCGGCTCTCCCCGTGCCACGCGGATCGGCTTTTTGGAGGATGCTTGGAAAGCACCAGCACCCTCCAATTACAGAATTCCAGAATCATTTCGGTTGGAACAGACCTCCAAGATCAACCTTTACCCAATCACCACCTTGTCAACAAATTACTCCTCCGACCTCAATTTCCAGGCTCCTCCGGAGGGTTGGGAACACAACAGCGGCTCCGCTCCACGCACGCAGACCACATCCCTCCTTTCCAGTCCCCTTTCCCTACATCCCAAGCCCAGACCCCCACTGAGACCACGCAAGCTCATGCTGTTGCCCACGCTGGTCCTTAAAGGTCATCTCCAAACCCCCTCCCTGCCCCTCCCGTGTTTTTCCTCGTTCCTCTCGCGTTTCCCAGGATTAAAAGGGCATTTTCTCCAGTTGTGACCGTTTAACCAAGGAATTCAGCTCATTCCTTAACAACAACCTTTCCTCCTCCTTATTTACCATCCCAATAATTTGTGTGTCAGCTTCAGGCTTCACAAGCACAAACCCAACGTTATCCTTGGCACAGATCCCCAAATGCCACCCCCAAATCCCACCACAGACTCCGGCTACTTCCTAGAGCTACACGAGGACTCATCCTGACCACTCGCTCAGCCCCAAACTCCATCTCAGGATCACCGAATATTCTGAAGGGATACAGGAATATTGGAAGGGATCCACAACCATCATGGAGTCCAGTCCAAGTGATGTGGCCACCATGAAGCATTTGGTCCTTTAGGAGCATCGATCCCATGTCCTCTCGGGATGGTGGCCAGGGCTCCTCTTATCCCATTGGATTTGGGGGTCCCGGGTGCTACTGAGCCCCCAAATCCCTTAGCTGGGATTAAGATGAGACCCAAGGATGGGAAAAGCCATGGATCAACATTCCCATGTCCAGACTCGGCGCGCCACCGCTTTGGCAGGGAAATTTCTTCATCATCAGATGATTTTACAGCCATCTGTGATTCCTGCCTGCTTTTCCTTTCCTATGGATCCTCCAGCATCTGCTTTCCCAAAGCCATGAGCTTTCCTGGGCAATGCAGCACAGAAGGATGAGTGCCCTGACCTCAGCTTCCCCCAGCCTTCCCGCCAACATTCCCAACTGAACCAGCTCCTCCTCCTCATCCTCCCACCCAAAACGCCTGGAAATCATCCTGCCCTGGATGCAGACACTGGAATTAAGAGGAAAAGGATGCCCTCGCTCCCGAGTTACTCCAGGCTGCCGGGTGTATTCCAAGGCATTTCAACAGCCTTCTTGTCCATGCATTAATTGTCCCGACTTCATCATGGAGATAAAAACCCCAATTAAGCCACTGCTTTGGGAACACTTCCCAAGATCAAAAGGGAGTTGAACCAGGGCCAAGGAAAAGGAAGGAGGGGAGAAGAAATCCCTGGAAAGGGAAGCCGAGTGTTTCGCTCCGTGTTGTAGAGAGGAGCATTCCCAGCCAGAATGGTCCCCTCGCTGTCTCCACCACACGTCTGTAACTTCGGGAATGTGTCGTTAATCCTGGGAATTCTCTTTCCGACAGCGTTAAGGCATCTCAGCCCTCCCTGTGTTGAAGCGGCCGAGCCAGGCAGAGCCTTCCAGATCCTTACAGATGATCCTGCAAATGCTCCAACCTCATTTTTGCAACGGAATTCATCCCTTATCCCAGTGGGATCCTGCTCCGGCTGCACGGAAAACAGGGATCAAAGATGGGAAGGGCGCACACCGAGCCACATCTTGTGCCAGACGAGCCGGCAATGGGAATTTCATCATTGCTCCCACGGAATATTGTGATTTCTGAGACCATTCCAGGATGGTGCTCTGGAGGTGAGGAAGCTGTGCATCCCTCTGGAGAAGGATGGGAGAGGAAAAGGGAAGTGTGGAGCATCTTCCAATCAAAAACCTCCCACTCAGAGCTGGGAAAAACCAGGCACAATCCCACCCTTGCCATCTCCATCGCCTCTGCTCCTGGGGGTACATCCCTGGAGCACCCCAAAATCCCATCCCTTACTGGCGATTAAAGGATTTTCCTGTAGAGGAGCTGAATTAGGAGAGGAGGAACCAAGGAAAACATCGGGGAAGCAGAAGCCGCTTGCTCTCGCGTGTGGGAATTCCTAAAAAGTTCTGCTCATCCTAAAATGCATTTTCCAAAAATTGTACTGATTTCCAAAGTTGATAAGCCCAGACCAACACAGCTCTCCCTTCAAACTTCCCATCTGCAAACACTCCATCTCACCTCCCACTGGGATGTTTTTATTGGAAAGCTTCCAAGCTGTTTCCTGCTGGGAAACAGTTGTGATGGATGGTCCCGAGGTCCTCCAGAGGCAGAGCATCCCTGCATCCCACTAAACACCTTCCTTACAGGGCAGCGTTGTGATTCCATCATGGAAATGAGACCGGATTCATCATCAGATAATTTACAGGATAAGGAAGGAGTTGATAAAATAAAGAGGACAAAGTCCTCACACGCAGTTTTTGGGAACAGACACAAGGATTTGTGCCCAGAGGGGAATCCTGACTGCCACCCCAGTTTGGGCTCCCAGTCTTAACTGGTTTGGTGACTCACAAGGAACATGGATCCCATCAAAACCTGTGGAGAGCAGCAGGGAATAACTTTTTTTCTTGGAAAACCAGAGCAGCTCCAAGAAGAGGATGTGATTCCTACCTGGATCATCCTCTGGCTCGTCCTCATCCCTCTCCCCTTTGCAGCCCTGGGAACCGGGAGATTCCGGGGATCGGAGGGAGATGAAGGATGGCAGCTTTTGCAGGCAGCTGCTCGGCTTGGGGTCCTCCTCTTTGCACAACTTCACCTCTTGCTCCGCACCGGAGGGTCCAGGAATTTCCCCATCATCCTGGAGCTGAGCTGGATCATTCCTGCAGGAGGCAGATGGGAAAAAAAAAAAAATAAGGAAAAGGAAAACAATCCCACTTGGCGATGCTGGGCACGGCATCACATGCAATGGAAGAGGCTTGGAGCTCCTCGTTCTCCATCCAAGGCTCCTGATATCCCCGGAGCCAGCATGGATTCAGCCAGAGTTTCTCCCTCCCTAGCTGGATTCTCTGTCCTGCACTTCCCTGCAAGGTTCCCAGCTCCTCAGATTCTTGTGGAGGTGCTGGGCTCCTGTTTGGGACCGAGCAGAGGGAAGGGGAGATGGAGGGCGTGGGGAGCTGGGATGGCTTGGAGATGTCCTGCTGGGCTTGGCTCATTCCCAGCCCTGCCACTCTCTTCCAAGCTAACTTGACACTCCAGCTCCTTTGACATCTCCCATGATGGTGCCAATAAAGGAAAAAAAAACCCTCTGGAGCAGCTTCCAAGCTGGGGCGTGCTCCCTTCCCCAGCGGAGGACGCCAGGAGCCTCCCAACCAGCCAGGCCTGAGCTCATTCCTCCTTCCCTAAAAAGAGCAAGGAGCTATTTTACACCTCGTTCACACCGGGAACGTGAGCTGGGTGTCATTCCAAGGCTCTTCTGTCACCCGGGATAAGTTCGGAGAACCCGCGGAGCCGCTCGTCCCCCTCTGCTACCTTACAAGGCAGGGCCAGGATGAGGCCCAGGCCCAGACCATGGAGGATTCCAGGAGCATGGACCAGCCTGGCAAAGCTCCCAGGTCCCTCCCTTTCTATCCCACCTTCACTCCCACTGCGAAAAGCCACGGAGAAGCCGAGCACCCAAATCGATCCTTTCTCCTCCCACCGAGCGGGACTTGGAGATTTTGGCTTTTAAAGCCGAATTTCCATTTGGCTTTAATTTTAATTCCATTGGGATGTAGTCGTCCTGCAGGCAGGATTCAGGGGTGAGGGCAAGGGATGTGCCAAGCTCGGGAATATCCACCTCCCCGTGAGGACAAGGATCAACACATCCACCATCAGCCTGTGGCTCCATCCTGGCACCCAAAAACATCAAGGAGAGCTCAGAGAGCTTCCCAGGATTAACCAAGGGCCCAGCCCGGCACCAAACTTTTCCTAAGCCTCTTATCTCCATGTCTATTCCCATTTCTGATCCTCCAGCCCCTCCATGCCGTGGAGAGGGCTCAGCTCTGCTCTCCAACATGGATGTAAGGAAGAGGTGTGATGTTTTCCAGTTTCCCACATAACTCTGGATAACCCGGACCCACTTTCAGCAGTGGAATCTCCATCAGGGCTCCTCCATCTCCTAGAGGAAGGTCTACAAAAGTCCCAGGGATACTTGGAGGTGCCAAAGCCTTGGATGGCACATTCCCACAAGAGTGGGTGAATCCACTCTTTCCTCTCCATCAGCTCTTCCATGGATACTGCCCACCCCAAGGGTGGCTCCATCAGGAAGCACCAAGGTGACCCACACCAACAACATCTCAAAATAAACCAGGACACAGACGGAACGCACCCGGAAGAGGAAAAATCTTGCGCAGGTTGGGAAAAAAAGTGTTTAAAGAAGCGAAATGAGCTCTTTCCTACCTGCCCGACACCTCCTGGATCCGTCTCCACTTGGGAGGGGGGTTGTTGTGGTCTCCGTCGTCTCCAACCTGCTGCGGGTGACGTCTCTTCTGGGGGTGCAGGAGTTTGCAGCGGGCGCCCTTGGGACAGACGCCCTTCTTGGCAAAGTCGGGACAAACCAGCGTGTGCTTCTTCTTGCACTGCCGGGGAAAGAGGGCACGGGGTTGGAAAAGGCAGGGAAAACCCTGTGGGAGCACAGGAACCCACAGATGAGCTCCTTCAGGTGGCACCGAGACCTTGCTAAAGGGAGAGGGGGATGTGTTGGTGTTTCCTTCTCCACATAACACAACACTCCATGAAAAAACACTACAAAATATAATTTTCTACTCTGGGACATTCCACACTCGCCCGTGGTTTCCCAAGTGCTCCATTTTATGGATTCAAACCACCAAAGACTCAACAGCAATGATTTACCCCCAGAGAGGTCCCAAGGAGGTTAATTGGGCTGGAGAAGCTGGTTTTGGAGAGGACACAGGGTTTTGTTGTCCCAGACATGCTTGGGACTTGGGAAAGAGCAGGGAAGAGCAGGAACAAAATCCTTTTAGGACTTGTTTTGGGATTGCTGCCTGGACCAGCCTTCCGAGGAAGATGGATGAGGGCTGGAGTTCAACCTGCTCTTCCCAGGGCTTGGTTGATTCTCTCCCATCCAAGGAAGCTCAGTGTGGCCGTGGAATGGGGCTGTCAAAACAACGGCATTGAGATGTGCATCCCTAAAAATGTTCCTGCACTCCCAGCTCCGGATTTTGGCGGCTCCCAGCAGCCACTGGCGGTGCCGGTGGGAGCGAGGCGTCACCAGTGTCCCAGAGCTTCCCCACAAGGCTTTCTGCTGGGAAATGGCACTTTCTAGCAATGGGAAAGGCAGGAGGAGATGCAGGCAGGGAAGAGGAGATGCCTTCAGCTGGGATTTCTGTCTGGGTGGCTGGGAATGTTGGTGGGAGGAAGGAAGGAATTCAAACTTGGCTCTCCCTAATCTCTGTTCTCAGGAATCCAGAGAGCTCATCCCAGCAGATCCCAAGGGATAAAGGGTGGGAGCAGGTCCTGGACACCTCTTAGTCCCACGTGGACCCACTCCCACCCAGGATGGTCCATCCCACCCAGCGTGGCTTTTGCGTCACGTTGTGACATCCGTGGAGAGACTCAACCCAACACACACGGCACAACCAAAAATTCCCAGCTCCAACATCCATTCCCCTGTCGACCTCCTCCACAAGAAATGTGGGACCTTCCACACTCGGATGCCCACGCATCCCATTCCTCCATGCTACAGACACTCCAATTTTGGGGAAAACGAGACAAATCCACGGGAAGAGAAACACAGGGAGGGTTTCTGCACCACCATTCTGGCCTGTTTATCCAAATCCATCTTCCCGACAATGCGGGATGGGGGTCACTTCCTGCCCTTTTAATGCAACTTGACTTTGGGGACCCGGGAGCAGCTCCCCGCGCTGACCTTTGGGATTAAGCGGGATCCCTGCCGAGCTCTCTCCTTGAAAAGCAGAAGGATTCGGCAGCTCCGTCGCCTGGGGCCGAGCGCCGAAGTCGGCAGCGGAGCAAGGAGCTCGTGTGCTGGGGGTTGGGGATGGTGCTGAGCAGCAGGAGGGCTGGGATCCACGTGGACACGCGGATACAGGCTCGATGGAGGGGACAGGGCAGTGATAGCGCTGCTTTTCCACAAAAAAAATCCATTTTAAACCCCCATTCCTATGATTTTCCACCTCTATTTCAAGGAGCTGAAACGGAAAGTAACCGTACAACCAACAGGCAACCTGGACGTGGAGTCAGGTCAGAGCAGTGCTCGGCTTTGTCATTACTCCCAAATCCTGTGTTTCACAGGAACACGGAATCGTGGAATGCTTTGGGTTGGAAGGGACTTAGAAATCATTTCATTCCAACCTCCTGCCATGGGCAGGGACACCTTCCACCATCTCAGGTTGCTCCGAGCCCCACCCAACCTGGCCTTGGACACTTCCAGGGATGGGGCAGCCACAGCTTCTCTGGGAATTCCATTCCAGGGCCTCACCACCCTCCCAGGGAAGAATTCCTTCCCAATATCCCATCTATCCCTGCCCTCTGGCAGTGGGAAGCCATTCCTCCTTGTCCTGGCACTCCCGGCCCTTGTCCCAAGTCCCTCTCCAGCTCTCCTGGAGCCCCTTCAGACACTGGAAGGGGCTCTAAGTTCTCCCTGGAGCCTTCTCTTCTCCATGCTGGACATTCCCAGCTCTCCCAGCCTGGCTCCACAGGATATTTTCTTCATTTTCCCACTTCACCTACAGACAGGATACATCCTGGACCAAAGAAAAACACTTGGAAAAGGCAGTGACCGGACAGGAATTCAAACACAGGAATTTCTCCCAAAATATCAGCGAGCAGAAAAGAAAATCCCTCAACCCGATTAACTCCTTTTAAAATAAATGGAACAAAATTAGGGAAGAGGAAAAAAATAAAGGAACAGCCCATTAGGGATTGAAGACTGGGATGAATGTGTGGGCAGAGCTTCCAAGCCCACCCGGAAGGGACAATCCCAACAGGGCATAGGATTGTGGGGGTGGGCAAGCCCTCGGTGCCAGGTCTTAGTCTGACCATCCCCAGTTCCTGGAATCACAGAATCACAGAATATTCCGAGTCAAAAGGGACCCCCAAGGATCATCAAGTCCAAATCCTGGCTCTGCCCAGGACGATCCCTGAAAAGGATGTGAAATCCTCTTCTGTACAGGGGTTTCCAGCACAAAACGGACTCGGAAAGAAGAGCAGGAAAAAAAGAGCCCTGACCTCAAAAAGCCACATGGAAGCATCACTGCTACACTGAGGAACAATGTTATTTTGGGAAAAGGCCAAGAAACGTGGCCGTTCCTTCCCAGAGGGGCACCGATTACAAATCCCTATGGGGTGGGACAGCACCATGATCGGGATCGGGATGTGCCACCTCCCCGGCGCTCTTCCCCAGCCCCGACCTCCGAGCGAATCCTTGGAGCAGCCCATGTTTATTGGCTCCATGGCAAAAAGATACTTAATAAAGAAAACAAACCGTGTGCGACTAATCCCGGGGCCATGTCCCCAGCTCAGGTTTCTAATGGCTTTTCCATGCCGTGCCCGCCGTTCCCGGCGCTCCGGCCCTTCTTCCGCAATGCCCCGTCCATCTCCGTTGTCCCAGGGCTGGGATAGCGAGGCTGAAATAGCCTCCGGAGACTGGAAAAGCCCCTTCTGTTTATTTACAGGAGCTCTCCCTGCTCCTGCCAGATCCAACATGCTGGGGCTGGGCTTCCATAGGGAATTTTGCCACCGGCCACACGTCAGCTCGGGGTGAAGCCGAGCAGGGCTGTGGGGTGGTGCTGGGGGCCATCCGATCCCTGCCACCTGTCGGGGTGGCTAATTATACCCCCCCACCGGGACCCCCGCCAGCCCACAGGTTGGGCCATAAAAAGGGAAAAAAAGTCTGGTCCCTTCCACCAGAGAGATGAGAAAACCCCACAGAATCCCTAAAAAGCCACGGGGAGAAATCTCACCCCACTCCGGCTCCACCAGGTGCTGACGTGGATGCCAACATCTCATGGATATGTCCCAATCCCGGTCTCCCCGCTGTGGGGTTCCCCCCACAGCCTGTCCAGCAATGGTGCCCAGGGGGTTGGGATGGTGCCCAGCTGGCAGATCCTGTGTCCAGGACTCCTCCCTGGCTGCCAAGGCAGCTTTGGGTGAAATTCCAGGTGCTGTCAAGGATCCACAAGGCCTTAAATGGTCCAGTGGGGCCCAATGTGCTCCAGGAGTGAGACAGGTATGAGGAGGTTTGCAGGGCTCAGCCTTCTTTAGCACGGAGCTGGCAAAGGAGGAGGCAACAACTGGTGGAAAGTCCTGGCTCCGTCTTGGGAATGATGTTAATGAACATTTTCCACGAACGAGCTTGGCAGGAGGGGGATGGAGGGTGGGAGGAAGGCGAAGCTGGGTCACTGGGCCAACCAACAACCACCCACTGACTGCACGGGGTGGGGAGGAGAGATCCCATCCAGCCTGGCATTCCTGGCTCCTAGACAGCAGTTTGCCCAGGTTGAACTTCTCAAGTATCTCCAGCCTTAATCTCACCCCCCGCTCCTTTCCCAGCGCTGGGAGACAGCAGGTGACAAGGGCTGGACTCTGATGACCCTTGTGGGTCCCTTCCAACTCAGAATACTCTGCGATTCTGTCATCTGAACAGATGACAAAGCGCTGGAGCATCTCCCCATCTCCTTGGGATCCACGTCCATCCCTCTTATCCATCGTGATGGACGCCAAGTCCAACCAACCAGACCTTCAGGGGAAGAGGAGCATTAAAATCCCCAAAATTCAACTGCCTCAACTCCAACGTTTTCTACTTTTTAAAGCCCTCTTGAGCATCCACGCAGCTCTTGCCGAAGCCATTCCGGGTATCCCCACAGCCAAGCAGCGGGATTAAGGGACTGGACGGATGTCAGGCTCTTTTAATGTCCTTCTAAGTGGCTGTTGGGAAGTGATGGCTGGAGGTGCCGGAGCCGTTTTGATGCCGCTCCGAAGTGACAGCCAGTAAATGGCTTTTTTCCGATGGCTTTTTTATAATTGGGTGCAGATGGAAACAGCCTTAAAAAGAAAAAAAAAAAATCCCCCAGCTCCCTGTCATTAAAACCTGGAGGACAACACATCCGAACATCATCCGGACCGGAATAACGATGGAGAAATTTAACCGATGTGGTTATCTGAAGGAATTTGCTCCAAAACAGGTTTCTGCCCTCAAAACAGTTTGCCCAGAAAAATGCCTGCACAAGAAGGGATGACTCCTGATGGTCCTCTCCAAATGATCAGAGGGATTTGGGATCTAAAAGCTCTCTAGGATCTACCACAAATCCATAAACCCTCTCCTTTGATAATTCCAGGAAATAAAACAACATTTGAGCTAAAATACCTCTGGAGCTGGAGCAAGACCGGGGTGGTGTTTTGAAAATCATTGGGAAAATAATATTTAAGAGGCAGCAAAGCAGCCAGAAGGGAATCCCTGCTCACGGCAGGGGGTTGGAACTGGGATGGTCTTTAAGGTCTCTTCCAACCCAAACCAGGCTGCGATCCCAGGATTCCATGGAACAACGGCACCGCTCACTCGGTGTCATCTGCAAACTTGCCAAGGGGGCACCCAATCCCATCACGTCATTAATGAAGGCATTAAATAACACTGCTCGTAGTACAGACCCTTGAGGGACACCGCTTGTCGCTGGTTTCCATTGGCTATCGAGTCATTGGCTGTAACTCTTTGGACATCCAGAAGGTGAATTCCAAACTTGGCATTCATCCCTCTGTGGCAATGCCGATGAAATTCAACCATCCCCTGCACCCCGTTTCCATCAGGGACCCCCACAATCCCCTCCATCCCACTCCAAAGCCGGGATGGAACCACTTTCACACGGGCTTCTCATCGATGGTAACTCCCAACCCCAAATCATCACTGCTGGGTGTGGAGTGAGGCAGACACCCCCTGGACATTCCCAACAGTGTCATCTCCATCAGGGTGACTGGGCTCCAGCACGTGCCTGGTTCCGGGTGGCTCGAGGAAGGAGTCCAATGGGATCCTGGGGTGCATTAGGAAGAGCAAGTTGAGGGAGGTGATCCTGCCCCTCTCCTCAGCACAGATGAGGCACATCTGGAGTGCTCTGTCCAGTGCTGGAGACATGGAGCTCCTGGAGCAGGTCCAGAGGAGGACAATGAGGATGATGAAGGGACTGGAGCATCTCTGCCAAGGAAAAGCTGAGGGAGCTGGAGCTGTTCAGCCTCAAGAGGAGACACAGCTGAGAGGGGACCCTATCCCTGTCTGTTCCTGCCTGCAGGGAGGGCTCAGAGCATGGACCAGGCTCTGCTCCGTGAGGCCCAGCAACGGCACAAGAGGAACAGGCAGAAACTGATGCCCAGGAAGTTCCATCTGGACATGAGGCAGAACTTCTTCCCTGTGCAGTGACCAAGCCCTGAACAGAGACCAGAGAGGGTGTGGAGTCTCCCTCACCGGGAACATTCCAGAAACACCCGGACACAATCCTGTGCCACCTTCTCTGGGATGGCCCTGCTGGAGCAGGGAGGTGGGACCAGATGATTCCATCGTGGTCCCCTCCAACCTGACTCATTCCGTGATCCTGGGAATCACCTACTGCTCACAGGATGTGGGGATTTTCCGACAGAGAACAGATCAGATCAAAGGGAGATCCCAGACAGGAAGCAAAGATCGAATCTGCTGGGTTTTGTGTTCATCTCTACAGAAGTTCAGGTTGAAATCAGGAACTCTCTGCCTCATCACTACATTCCCACTTTAGAGCTCTGATTCTGCGGCTGCTTTTCTCCCAAACTTCCCAATTTTCACGTTTTGTGCCCCACCTCCTTCTACAAAGATATTGAAAGTGTAAGAAAGAGAAAATCACGGCCTGGGATTTATCTTGGCACTGTTATCAACAATCCCGGGCTATTAAGCAGTTCCAGTTCATCCTGATAAGCCCCATCTTTAAGGATTGGAATTCTGCTGGAGATGCTACAGTTAAATTAAAGGAGCAATAAGAACCCTCATTATCCCATTACAAACCACGAGATACAACTGGAAACCCACAAGATTTCCACAGAGATACACAGATAGGATTGGCCGTGGAAGAATCCTGATTGGTTTTAAACCTCTTCCGAAGGCTACAAAGTGCTTCCAATGGGAAGATCCCATCGCCACGACTGGGATTTATCATTTAGTGTCAGCAGCATTCGTTGCCCAGAGGTCGTGGACAAGGACTCAACATTCCCAGCAAACCAATGGGATGAACCTGGAGAGATTTGAGCCGGCTCGAATCCATCCTGGACACTATTGATAACCTAAAAAACAATTACCAATTACCCCATTCCCAATCCTACACACTTTTTATTTTAAATAAAAACTTCACTTACTCATCGGTTTGGTGACTGAAGATTTCTGCGAAACGTTACGGGAAGAAAAAAAATCCCAAATCAAGCTCCCAGAAAACATCTGTCAACCAGAGCCAAAATTAAGGAGAAACGAAATGAAGTTGCTTTTGTAGCTGATTTTCATACAGCTGCAGCGGAGTATGAGCGAGCTATCAAAGGCAGAGCTCTCCATCAGCTATTTCCAAATTATTATAGAATCAGGGAATCGTTTAGGTTGGAAAATCCCGTTCCCCCAGCACTGCCAAGACCACCACTAAGTCATGTTCACAAGTGCCACATCCACAGGGATGTTAAACCCCTCCAGGAACGAGTATTCCACAACTTCCTGGGTCAGCCTGTGCCAGGGCTGGACGACCTTTTGTTCAAGAGTTCCTCAAGGAAAAGCCGAGTCGGTTGGGAGTCAACCTGAGATCGAAAGAGCAGGAAAAAAAAGACCCAGAAACACCAAGATCTGATGGCTGGGAGGAAAGAAAAATGCTGGTTGAACCAGAAAAACCAGCTGAGAACAGTGTTGAACTTCACCTTTCTATGAAAAAAGATTATGGAAAACAAGGATGCCAGGCTGCTGCTCTCCATCACTGGGTAATTAAGAGAAAACCCCGCAGACATTTAATATTTACTGTTGTCACACAGATCGTGTGGCTTTTTCTAAAAAAATTTATTCAATTGGATGTATCAGACACACAAAACAAGTTTCTGGTGGGAAATTGTCCAACTTCCACCAGGAAAGGAAAAAACAACCAACCAACCGCACAAAAACCCACACGAGAACGAGGTTTCAGCTGAGAAAAAAATCCCCACATTTGAATTTTCTACAGCAAAATCAAGCAGCTGCCACTGCAAAAAAACCACCAAGCTCCACCTGGGGGAGGAAAATGATTCTTCCCAAGGAAGCGGCACTTCCTCGGGCAGCCTGTGCTGTCCGTGTCCCGTATTTTTTGACATGGATAAGGTGGAAATCAGAGCTCTGGTGAAAGCTGTTGGTCCAAGAAAAAGATGGATTTTAGGAATAAGATGAGCTGGGATGAGCAGTCCCAGCACAGCTCAACCCTCCCGCCATGGCAGGTCCCCTGGTCAAGCCTCACCATCACAAGGCTGCTTGTGCCAGTCGGGATTCCGGAGGGATGGGAACAGATTCCCCTCTTATCCATGATTTATTCCAGCACTTCTCCCCGTGCCTTTCCAGGGAAGCCTCGTTGTTTAATCTCACTGTGTCTTACTGTTTAACAGCTCCCACGAGGGAACAATTTACCCACAGGCTCCAAGGCAGCCGATGGAAACAATCCGGAGAGAGGGATTTAATGCGGCTCCGGCGCTAATGGACACGGAGGGGGGAAGATTATTTAATACAAAACAATTTTCCAGATGCAGCAATGGAATCATCGAGTGGTTTGGGTGGGAAGGGACCTGAATGATCTCATTCCAACCCCCTGCCATGGGCAGGGACACCTTCCACTATCCCAGGGTGCTCCAAGCTTTGTCTAATCTGGCCTTGGACACTTCCAGGGATGGGGCAGCCACAGTTTCTCTGGGAAATCTGTGCCAGGGCCTCACCACCCTCACAGGGAGGAATTTCTTCCCAATATCCCATCTAAATCTACCCTCCTTCATCTTTTGTGCCTGTAAAGCAAATCCCAAGGCAGCTTTGGGATTACCTATGGACGTGATGCAAGTGCTTGTCGTAATTCCCGGTTCCAGGCTCTCGGCCACACAGAGATCCTAGCCCATGGTTTGCCATCAAATTTGGTTTGGGTTGGAAAGATCCTCAAAGCCCATCCTGTTCCAACCCTCTGCCATGGGCAGGGACACCTTCCACTATCCCTGGTTGCTCCAAGTCCTGTCCAACCTGGTCTGGAACACTTCCAGGGATGAGGCATCCACAATGTCTCCATCCAATGTCTCCTCCTGGTTGTCCCTTGCTCCAGGGTCACCCCACCATGGGCAGCTTCACTCACTGGTGCTCTCTCACCCCTCACACCCACCAGCCTCATCCCATCCTCTCCTAGAGAGTTCCTGCTCCAGGCCCCTGCACGAGGCCCCATATGGGAACCAGAGAGGAGCTTTGACCGTAGAGCAGCTCATTAAAACACGTCCGGAAAACCCCGGGGAGAACCTGCAAGAGGTCCCATTTCTCTCTCTCTCTTCCCACTTCTCTCTTGGGGCTTCCTCCAGCGCAGGTGGCCAACCCAGAGGGACCAGCCCCTCCGAGTACGACCAGGTCAGGGTGCCAGGGAAGGGCAGGGAGCTCCAGGAAAATTGGGACAGAGATCTCCAAGGTGGGAATGGCTCCGTGGCTTTAAGGGACACGTAAGACGTTGTGTTTAGGGATGATCCCTTTAGGAAACGCACGTGGGGGAGAAACTTCCCAACCCGTGACCAAAGAACCTGTAGGAATGCTGGAAATCGAGGTCCTTGCTCTGCCACCAGCTCCCTTCTGGAAACAGAATCCAGGAATCATTTCGGTTGGAAAAGACCTCCAAGATCATCAGGTCCAACACTGACCAATTCATTGATATTGGGGGTAACATTCCCTTAACGAAGGACGTGGTCGTGGTCTCGTACAGGAGCTGTCCCCAAGGGTGGATTTCGACCCTCTACAGTCCACATTCCCGAAAAAAGGACTTGGGAATGTAAAATTAAAGCTTTCTCACTTAATTCCAAGTTCCTGATAAGCCAGAACGGGTCAGTCCCTGGCATCATTTGTACAAAGAGCAGTTGGAATTACAGCCCATGGAATGGGTCAAAGGTGGATCAACTTGTCCTGAGAATTCTGCAACACATCCCAGGAAGCACTTGAGAGACAACGCTGCCGACGGCACGTCATAAATTATGGATAATAATGGACATTTTTGATGGAGGGCTGCTAAAAATCACGCATCGCGTTTCTCTGGGAGAGCACGAAGAGGAAAACACGACCGGGGAGAAGAGCCGAGCGTGCCAAATATCAGCACAAAACAACCTCAATTCCTAATTATGGATCACCCCCGTCGGAGTTTATCCAGCCAGGAGCCGCACACCTTCGCATTCCGCGCTCCTGGCGCTTCAAACCAACATTCCTCGGACAGGGAAAGGCAGAACGAGGGAAGATTTACTCCCATCCTAAATAATTCACAAGAAAAGGGACTGCGCATCTTTAACAAGCCATCGTTTTATGAAGCAAGGTTAACATTTTTCCTTGATTCAGTGGAATATTATAAACTCTCCGGGGTCCATTTGAGGACTTTCTACTTGGAGCAAAGGCCCGGACTCAGCACTTTTTATATTATTTAGAGAATAAAATTAACCCTTAATGGCCCAAGCTGGAATTTCTCCTCCCCAGTTAAATATGGCCCGCTCAGCAATTTCTCCCCATATATAATTACAGGCTGCTATCCATCATCTGGAGGAGAATGCTTTCCCGACATCCCGAAAGTGACGCCGTAAGCACTTTTCCTAATAGAATAAATATTCTAAATATCTCTTTTATATTTTCATTTAAATTGGAATATTTTAAAAATAATTGTCGGGACCCTGGCTGCGTGGTTGGCGCTGCGCTGGAGGGAGGTGGCAGGATGCCTGTGTTTTCCTTCTGAGGGAATGTTTATCCTGCATCAAGTCCCCCCCTCCATGCGCTGCCATAAAAAGTAATTAGGCCCAGACTTAATTTATTAGAGCTTCCCTCCGCTGCTGCTGATGTCCTGCTTTCCTTAAAACTCTCACTTTTGGCTTTTTTTCCCTGGTTTTTGGTGGTTTCTCCTCAGGAAAAGATGGGGAAAACACCAGACAGGGTTTAGTGGGGCTTGACAGTGCTGGGTTAAAAGCTGAGCTCAACGATCTTAGAGGTCTTTTGCAGACTAAATGATTCCAGGATTCTATCCAGCGTTGTGTTTGGATTCTGGGACAGGCTGGTGGCCACGCCGGTGGGATCTGAGCGCCTACGGCTTCTCTTGATGGGTTGTACCTCTGCCAACGAGCGCTACCGGGATGGAGAAAAGGAGGAGAAGAACCCTCTGGGGGCATCCACAACTCCTCTGGACAACCTGTGCCAGAGCCTCATCACCCTCCCAGGGAAGAATTCCTTCCCAATATCCCACCTATCCCTGCCCTCTGGCAGTGGGAAGCCATTCCCCCTCGTCCTGGCACTCTAGGCCCTTGTCCCAAGTCCCTCTCCAGCTCTCCTGGAGCCCCTTTAGGCACTGGAAGGGGCTCTGAGGTCTCCTCGAGCCTTCCCTTCTCCAGGCTGGACATTCCCAGCTCTCCCAGCCTGGCTCCATGGCTGAGGCATTCCAGCCCTTGGAGCATCTCCATGGCCTCCTCTGGACTGGCTCCAGCAGCTCCTCATCCTTCTGCTGTTGGACCCCAGAGCTGGAGGCAGCTCTGCAGGTGGGGTCTCACCCGAGTGGGGCAGAGGGGCAGAATTCCCCCTTTCCTGCTGGTCACAATTGTCCAAGGATGAGCAGAAATCCCACACCATAACCCACAACCCATTTGGGAAAGGGCAAAGAGGAGTCAGGGCAGTCACTTGGATTCTCGAGGGAACACCAGCATTGGCCAACCCTCCCTCAGCCATGGCACGAGAAAGTGAGATCCTTTGTCTTCCAAATTCCTTTGGAACAGCAAATGGCAGCTGGCTCCAAGCCCTGCTCCAGGAAAGCTGCTCCCACAAGCTCCACGTTACATTGGATACGAAAAACTCATGGATGAGGTTGCAACTCTTCCCCAGGGTGCACGGGAAGTCCACGTAGGACTTCACTGCATGGATCCAAACCATCCCCAGGATCTGGAGGTGGCTCCATGAATCCCCTGGGCACAGATGGACGCTCAGCTGGCTGAGCAAGGCTGGTCTTGCTCCTAAAACTGAGCCACAGGGTTTAAGGCTCGTGTTTTAACCTGTCCCAGAGCCAGTGTGGAAAAGAAGCACTAATGCCTATGGATTTTCTAGGTAAAACAGGGAATCCTAAATATTTTCCTTCATTTTTCATCTATTTAAATGAGGGGTTTTCAGGGCAGGTGCTTCCAGCTCGGACACTGATAACACGAACACCCCGTGGAAGCTCTTCCCAGGGAAACTTCGGCACGCTGATGAGCTGAAGCTTTGATTTCTTTCCCTTTTGCCCCAACCAAACCACGTTGCCATAACCCTCTGGAAAAGCACAGGACTGTTGTTCATCTCATCCAGGGGCTGAGCAGCTTCCAGCTCTTCCCTGTGGTGCCGCAGCTTGTGCAGGAAGCTGCTCGTGGCTTCAGCTTTGGCCCCCCAAGATCTGGGGGATAAATCCCCCTTTACCTTTTCTCCCATGGGACAATATCCTTTGAGGAAATCCTGGCACACTTCCGCCTTCCTGGACACGTAAACGTGGCTGTAGGGGCAGTTGCTGTTGCTGCAGATCCCTTTCAAGTAGTAGGAACACACCGGCATCTGCGAGAGGAGGAGAAATCTGTCAGCATTCCCTAAACCCGTGACTCGGAATCATTGCAACCCCCAGACCTGAAATAAAAGCGTGACAAGTGTAAAATAAATAGAAATCTTTTGCCAGCCACCGATCCCAGAGGTATTTTTAGCTCATCCATTGGTCTCCTGCAAGGCAGCTCCCTGATATTACGTGTTCCCGGTGTTTGGATACGCAGGGAGCAAAAGCGCTTCCCTCAGCATCCTTCAGGATGCTGGAGAGAGGGTGAAAAGCTGGAAACTGCCACCAGGAAGAAAATTCCCTCTGGACGGCGTAGGGAAGGGATGGGGGAATGTCATAAACTCTGGGAACACCTTTCCCGAGGGATGATGCAGCAATGGCGGTGCAGGGATCACACCCAGCCTGGCTGCAACATCCCACAGGGAATTCTGCCCATCACAAAGGCCAAAACAGCATCCTGGGGGTGCTTCCCATTTGGCTCTTCCATGGAAACAGAGCTGACTGGAAGGGAGTTGGATAAAGGCTCCAAAAGGTGGTTCCTAGAAAGGGGGGGAAAAAAGCACCTCTGCAAGGATTTTGGGGGCGCTGCATCATTCCAAGGCATTATCCTGGAATCCCCCCAGGGCTGTGATGTCTGTCCCTGCACATTGGGACAGGGATGATCCAGGAGAGAGGGAAAGGAGGAGGAGAGCCCAGGCTCCTGCCATGAGCCCTGGAGAAGGAGAGCAGCGGGATACACGGAGAAAGAAGATCCCCGATCCCGCGTTCCCAAGCTTCCGCAGCGCGACAGCCGACGGGGGAAACCAACGGAGCAAGGATTCTCCTCGTCGTCCTCAAAGCGCAAACTTCACCTTCTGCCAGCTGCTATCATTAAAAACAAATTACCAGCCTGCTGCCATATTTCAGCATCCTTAACTCACCGGCTACCTCCGGCAGCTTCCCGCTTCCCACCCCGACCGGGCAGCTGCTGCCGGGAACGGGTGTTTCCCGAAGGTCCGGCTCCTCCTGCTCTTACATCCCGAATTTCCTCACTGCTCGGCGTGGTATTGATCCCTCCATTCACCAGGAGCATCCTGGCCCCACCAGTTCAAGCATCCCCAACTCCCGCAATAACCGCGGCCGGGGGCTATCTGGAAAAAAATCCCTTATCCCTGAAGGGCACATTAAGGGTTGAACTAAATTGCCTCGCTGGAGGCCAAGAGGAAAGAAAACAAAGGGTGCTTTAAAAGAGGAGAGTTTATTTTTAATTGTCTTTTAACTGCAGACATTAACATAAAGGACAGGGCTCTGGGGCGATCTTTGGTGGTGCTGGTGGTGTGACCGTAAACGATTCCCTTAATGTAGTTTTTGATATAGAGCCCAAATTAGCTCTAATAAAAAGGGATAATAAAGGCAGCTCTCCGACAAAAATAAACTCCTCCTCGCTGTCAAGCCCGAGCCATTATCAAGAGGAAGCAGCGCTCTCATTTCAATTAACCTTGTTTGCACCCCAGCACGTCCACACAAATAACAATAACATTAATTCAAGGCACTGGGGCGCTGCGGCCGCCTTCGACAGCTTTGACTCTCTACAAGCTCTGGAGGCAGCAGCTAAATGAACCCGAAACTCCACGTGAGCCTCCAAATTGCTCACAACTGAGTTTTGAAGCTCTATTAGGGAGAAAAATGCTGATTCTTTCCGAGTTCCTCAAGGGGAAAAGCTGTTGGAACAGCAGCGGGCGGCTGCTCGAGTCCCGACCTCTCGCAACCTTCGCTTCCTTCAGATTTCCCGGTTTCTCCCCGTTGCTGGGATGTGTCGGTGGTTCTGATCCGTTGTGGAAAAATTCCCTGTGTGTCACTTCACGGGATGCTTCTCACCAAAGGCTCTGCCTGAGTCTCCTGTGGAGCAAAATTCCTCAAGTGGTGAGGCCGTGGCACGGGTTGCCCAGAGAAGCTGTGGCTGCCCCATCCCTGGAAGTGTCCAAGGCCAGGTTGGATGGGGCTTGGAGCAACCTGGGACAGTGGAAGGTGTCCCCTGCCCATGGCAGAGCAAGAAGAGCTTTCCCTCTTCTCCAGGCTCTTTTTTCCATCATCAGAGGGTGATGGAAACCACTGGAGTTTGGATCTGCAAAGCTCCGTGACCATCTGGAGCCATCCTCCATCCTGGAGACCATTCCCTGCTTGGAGCAAGGGGTTTGCTGCTCTACGATGGGGAGAAGCTCCCTGCTGCTGCAACAGCTGAATCCACGCAGTTTCCCATAGGAAATAGGGATTTTTCCCACAGAAAACAGGGATTTTCCCCATAAAAAATAGTGACTATTTCCATTTTTCAGTGGGGAAACTGAGGCATGGTAGTGTATCAAGGCTGAGAAATGGTTTTGTCCTGAAACCGAGAGCCAAGGCCTGTGAGCCTTGGATCCTTCACCTCCTGGATTGGATACCCCATCCCAGTAAAATCCCACCCAGGTGAAATACACAACAACCTGAAGCTCCTCCCGTGAGGCAGTTTTGGGGTGTCCCTCTCCAATAACCACAAAGCAAAATTGAGGGGACCGACAAAATCAGGAATTCCCAAAATCAGGAATTCCCAAACCACCACATCATCCCACGTGGCAAAAAAAAAAATTCATGAATCGCATTAAAACCTCAACTCAAACAGCCAAAAACCAACCGTGCACAATCCCTTATCTGAGGAAAAGGTGGGATTTGCTCCAAAAACTCCACGAGCAGGAGGAAAACTGCTTCCTTCCTCTGCTGAGAGCCTTCAGCTGCTTTTCCCAGCCCTGATAAATGAGGGAAAAGCCACCTTTGCCAAGAATCACCTGGGTTAATGGGGAGCTCCGGGACTTGGAAAGCAAAGTTGCCTCTCGCTTTGGGAAGCAGCATTCCCGTGGCAATAAATCACCCTGGAACAAGTTTGAACTCCGTGGAGGAGGTTGTTTCTCTTCCAGCCCTAGCTGATGACAAGGTGGCAAACAGGGGGACCTTTGAACCACCCTCAGGGTGGTTAATCCTGTGAAAAATAATCCCCCTTCCCAACAGAGCATGGCAGGGAAAACGTGCTCCGAAAGCTTTTCAGGGCCGGCACTGCCTGCTTTGATTTTGGTTTGTTAATTAATGATTCATCTTGAGTTGAGGTGATGCTTCGTTAGCTCGGGATAAAGGTGAGATGGGCTGAGGTCGCTGCCTCCCATGGGATCCCATCCCAGGGATTCTGTCCCCAAAATGCTATTGGGAAACAGCTCCTGGATGTGGTCACTCCTTTTTAATTCCATTTTATTACCAGGGTATCACTGTTATTCTTCTCTAACTGCTGAGGTGCTGCTAAAGGTTGAGTTTTCCATCGTTCTTCGTTTATCCATCCAAAATGGAGCCCAGAAGCCAAATTTGGAGGTCATCCTTGAGGGACCAAGACACACCAGTGTTCCTGGAGGGGAAACTGAGGCCACCAGGAACTTAAACATGCCGAGGAATATTCCTGGGTACAGAGACCACAAATTCAACCACATCCAACCACCACATCCTTTGGTGGATAAAACACCAGCTGCAACAGCTCCTTCGGCACGTCCAACTCCCAAATTTCATCCAGGTTTTTGCCCTGGGACCAAAAATGTCTTTACCACTTCCTGAAATTCCATTTAATTTGGAGTTTATGGTTCTGTGGATGAATTTCGATTCTTCGGCTCGGAGGTGCAGGCAGAGGGTTGCACATCGTTCACTTGGATGACAAGAAGTTGTTGGCCTCGTTAATTACAATAATTTTGGATGAACCAACAGCCAATCCCACTGCAAAGCTTCCCTCATTCTTGGCTTCTTTATTTCTGACTCCGTTACAGGATGAAAAAAACCCCGAACTGTCCTTTTTTCCGTCTATCAATTCTCATCCCCATTCCTGCTCTGACATGCCACGAGCCAGGGAATGCAGCTGTCCCTGTCCCTGCTTTATGCAGTCGTGATTAAATGACTCTGAAGAGAAATCCACGTAAAAAACATCTGGTGCTCCGTGTCTCGTTCGGAGCGACTTCCCGGATAAGTGATGAGCTCCCCACAGACAAGGAACGTGCCTCAGGCACCTCGGCTTCCGTGTTGGGAGTCTCCAAAGCTCCATCCAGGTGGAGATCCCATCCACTGAGCACAGGCTGAGGTGCTAAATCATCATCGATAAACCCAAAATAAAAATCCCGGATTATTTTTCCACCTTTTGTAATAAAACCACGGAGCTCCAAATACATCAGGAAGGCGGAAAACGACCAACTCCAAAGTCGTTCCAACCACGGTTTCAACCTGATTTTGCTGCTTGGATTTTTGGAAATTAGGTTTTATTAATTTATACCTCCAAGTTCTGTTGGTTAAAACATCCTCCGACCCCAGCACAGAGGGATTTCCAGGGAAATGTGATCTTATGGAAGGAGGGAAGGATTAGACACCACTGAATGGACTTGATGATCTTGGAGGTCTTTTTTAGACCTCTAAGACCTCACAGGTTCTTTCTAGACCTCAACCATAGGGTGGGAAGGCCCTGGCACAGAGAAGCTGTGGATGACCCAGCCCTGGAAATATTCAAGGTCAGGTTGGATGGGGCTTGGAGCAATCTGGGAGAGTGGGAGGTGTCCCTGCCCATGGCAGAAGGGCTGGAATGAGATGATCCTGAAGGTCCCATCTCAAACCACTCCATGGTTCTGTCATGATTCAGGAGCCCGAACAGTTCAGCAAGGAAACTCCAAACCGAGTCGCAAGAACTCAGTGAAGGAAGAACCTTCCTACAACCACCCCCTTGCACACAGAACCACATTCCCGTTGGGAAGTCATACAGACCTTGTCCTTGGACACCTTGTGGGAAAACGGACAGGTCCCATCCGTCTTCTTGCACGTGCCACGGAGAAACCTGGAGGTAAAGCAGATGGAGAGGTTTGAACACAAGTTGGGTCACAAAACCACACAATTGTTGCCGAGCTTGTCCATAAAACCCATTTCACACCATAAATTAGTACAGATCCGTCTTGTTGGAAGAGCAACTGATGATTCCTGATGGATTTCATTCTTTCGTCATATTTGGCTGCTCATTAGTAGGTAGAGCGAGGCTTGGATCCCAAAATTCACATATGATGCTCCCAGAAGGAGAAAGGTCCTTCCTAAACCCTGATTACTTCAAGTTGCCCAGAAAGGTCGTGGATTCCACAACCCTGAAAGTGTCCAAGGCCAGGCTGGACAAGACTTGGAGCAACCTGGGATAGTGGAAGGTGTCCCTGCCCATGGCAAGGGGGGTGGATTGGATATCCTGAAGGTCCCTTCCAATCCAAACCATTCCAGGATTCTGTGATCCCATTCTATGACATGCTGGATGAAGCTCTGGGTGCGAGTGGTCAATGACCAGGAGGAACAAAGACAGGCCCAGAACAGGAACCAAGATCCCAAAGCACGTGAGGATGTTTGGAGTCAGAGTTTTCCTGGGAGTGACCAGACTGAGAGCAGATAAACAAAATTAAAAAATGATAAGGGAACGCTAAAGAATGGGATTGGAGATAAAAGGAACCAGGATAAGGAGACACAAAACTTGGAGAAATCAGTGTTGTCCTCCAATGATCCACGGAAATGAGACAGGATGGAGACCCAAAAGACTTCAAGGAGCACAATTCCTAAAGTAGGCAAGGAGTTATGGGATTTGTTATGGGAGAATGAGTGAGAAGGAGTAAAATCAGTTAAAAACCCCAATAAATCACCTTCCCCTCCTCTATCGTCTCCCATCGAGCTTTGAGCAACTTCCAAAGTGATTCCAGCACAGCAGCAATTTTATGGAGAAATTACTCCAGGAGTTCATCAGTGGAGTTGGCTTTTCTGCACTTTTTAAACGACTCATAATAGAGTTTAATCAACTCTTGGGCATGTCTAATGAGCTGCCAACATGGATCAGTTCTCCTGGAATAAATCACCGAGTCTCGGAGCCGCACGACGTCACAGGCTGAGGGATTCAAACAGGGATCTGAGCAGATCTGAGGAACGCTCCTGAAGGAATAACCTGGAGTGTGGTCAGGGCAGGGGCTCGAGTCACCCAGCCTGGAGAAAAGAAGGCTCCAAAGGGACCTTAGAGCCCCTTCCAGTGCCTAAATGGGCTCCAGGAGAGCTGGAGAGGGACTTGGGACAAGGGATGGAATATCAGGACACAGGGAATGGCTTCCCACTGCCGGAGGGCAGGGTTAGATGGGATATTGGGAAGATACTTTTCCCTGGGAGGGTGGTGAGGCCCTGGAATGGAATTCCCAGAGAAGCTGTGGCTGCCCCTGGATCCCTGAAACTGTTCCAGCCCAGGTTGGATGGGGCTTGGAGCAACTTGGGATAGTGGAAAGCGTCCCTGCCCATGGCAGAGGATTGGAATTCAATGATCTTTGATGTCCCTTCCAACCAAAACAATTCCATGATTCTCTGACCTCTTCTTGTCCTCGTCCTTCCAACCCAACAGCGCAGAACCTACACCTGACCCACAACTCCCATCCTCGTTATCCTACACCTTTCTCATCAGTTTGTTTCCCTTTGGAATATCCCACAAGGAAGCACCAAAGCCACCCAACGTCCCAGTTTACCCAGTGAAGCCGTGTCCATCCCCACCTGGTGCAGACGGCCACTTTCTCCGGATCGTGGATGTAAGGGCAGCTCTCGCCCCGATTGCACTTCCCGAAGCGGTTGTAGTACATACAATATTCCTTCTTTTTCTTCTTCTGCTTGGCTTGGCGGATGATGGCCAAGCTCCTCTGCACAGCACGGCTGAAGGAGAAAGAGGGACGAGGTCAGGGAAAACCTCCAGCTCCGACACCAGCAAATGAGGTGGAGAAGACACCTCAACACCACCTGAAACCACGGAGGAGCTCAACTTTGGGGAGTGAAATATTCAGGAAGTTCATGCTCATAAGCCCTTAAGTATTCTCAATTTTTGGCCAATTTTACCCCAAATCATTAAAAATCTGCACGATGACACCAAAGTCACCAATGAGATCCCTTCCCACCCCCATAACTCCAATTCTCTCCTCGGATTTTATGAGTGTGGAGAGAGTTTCCCACACTTTTGGGGAATATGGTGAGGAAGGAAACATCCTCTCCTCGTGCAGCACAGGATGCCAAGGCTGAATGACTTGGAGGGCTCTTCAGCACATGTCCCACCAGCTGGGCCTGATGCTATTCGTGGCCTTCAAGTGGGCACCTGCTCATGAACCTCAAAGAACAAGGACCTATGTGACGGCCACAGGAACAAAAAGTACCCCCAAAGAGTAGAAAAACTCCTTTTTAATTGCCTGGTCCTGCTAGAAGCTACCTAAGGAGCTCAGAAGTTGCTTAACACACGTTTTCCACGAGCTTCCAGCTGGAGAGGGAAACATCTGACAGCTCTGGGGATGTGTGGGAGCAGGTGGAAGAGGGGAAATGTTGAGATCCAGGTGAACACAAACCATGGGGGGCACATCAGATCTCTCTGAGCAGATGATTCGGTGGCAGGGCACAGTCAGCTCCGGTGTGCTGAGGACACAGTGCATTATCCATGAAAAATACAGGTTCAAGGAACTCGTTTTCAGAGGAAATTAACATTTTTACCTCTGTGATTGTTGGTTGTCTGCAGCTCCCGGGTTAAAAGGAGGTGCGAGGCCGAGTGTAAGGTCCTGGATGTGCGTTGGGTAATCCCGAGCACAAATCCAGGCTGGGTGGAGAATGGATGGAGAGCAGCCCTGATGAGAAGGACTTGGGGGTGTTGGTGGATGAGAAGCTCCACATGATCCAGCCATGGGAGCCCAGAATATCCTGGGCTCATCCCACAGCGTGGGCAGCAGGAGAAGGGGGGATTTCTGCCCCTCTGCCCCACTCGGGTGAGACCCCACCTGCAGAGCTGCCTCCAGCTCTGGGGTCCAACAGCAGAAGGACGTGGAGCTGCTGGAGCGAGTCCAGAGGAGGCCATGGAGATGCTCCAAGGGATGGAGCCCCTCTGCTCTGGAGCCAGGCTGGGAGAGCTGGGAATGGCCAGCCTGGAGAAGAGAAGGCTCCAGGGAGACCTCAGAGCCTCTCCCAGTGCCTAAAGGGGCTCCAGGAGAGCTGGAGAGGGACTTGGGACAAGGGATGGAGTGACAGGACGAGGGGGAATGGTTTCCCACTGCCAGAGGGCAGGGATAGCTCGGATATTGGGAAGAAATTCTTCCCTGGGAAGGCTCTGACTGAGCTTACAACCACCTTGAAGTAGAAGCTGAGGAAAAGCAGCAGCCAGAGCTTCACCAAATCATCCTCCAGTTCAACAGCTGCTCCTCAAGCTCCTGACTCCCTCCTGAGCATAATTCCGGAGCTGGAGCACATCATTCCTGCTTCCCACGAGTACAGACCTGGCGATGTATCGGCACGTTGAGGATCTGCTCAGGCCGGGTGGAGAGACACCAGGACTGGGTGTGGAGTGCAATCTCAATGCTGGAAAGAGAGAAAAACATGGATCGTTGCTTGGAATCAAGACATTTTGCAGGAATTCACACAGCCCTCAGAACTTTAGGTCCACAAAAATGATCAGAGGGATGGAGACCCTTTGCTACGAGGAAAATCTGGGAGATCTGGGGTTGTTCAGCCTGGAGAAGAGAAGGCTCCAGGGAGACCTCAGAGCCCCTTCCAGGGCCTCAAGGGGCTCCAAGAGAGCTGGAGAGGGACTTTGGACAAAGGATGGAGGGAGAGGACAAGGAGGAATGGCTTCCCACTGCCAGAGGGCAGGGTTAGATGGGATATTGGGAAGGAATTCTTCCCTGGGAGGGTGGTGAGGCCGTGGCACAGGTTTCCCAGAGAAACCATGGATGCCCCATCCCTGGGAGTGTCCAAGGCCAGGTTGGACAGGGCTTAGTGGAAAGTGTCCCTGCCCCTGGCAGAGGGTTGGAACTGGATGATCTTTAAGTTCTCTCCCAATCCAAACCATTCCATGATTCTACAACCTCATTGAACCCAAAGCACGGAGCTCCCAGAGAACCAATGGACAAAGATGCTCTTTAGGGACTTCCCACCTCTGGAGCAGCCCCGGCAGAGGTGCTCCTTGCCAGCCCCAAACACAGCCGGATTTTTTCCCCTCAGCACCCAAACGTGCCAGAACACTTCTCCAAATAAATCCCACGCTTCCACTATCGATCCAAGAAATTTCCACGCTTGGCTCGGCCGCTCCCCGCAGCTGGACAGGGAAGCCCAGCGCCCGCTCCCATCCATGCGCGCGTGGAATTAAATCACCCTTGACTGGTGCAGGGAAGAACGAACGGCAAAGAAAGGCTGGAGTTGAGTTTTTCCAGGTGGGATGAGAGCGGCTCAGTCACTCACCTGCCAGCCCGGGCGCGTTGGGAAGTGAGCGAGCGGAATTTGATAGCGCGGCACCGCGAGCTGTCACTCGGCTGCCGGCGTCGGCAAAGCCCCATCTGTTCCCTCCGCACATCAAATTCCATCAAGGGGGCATTTGAGCCACCACTGAGAGGGGATTTTTCCCTGTGTTTTTGAATTCCTTCTTGTCCCAGGCTGTAGGAGCATCTTTTTTAGTGCTACGATAAACATTCGTCAATTTTGGGACCCTCCGAAGACACCGCTGAAGCGTCTCCGGTGAAGAGCAAGGTTGACTTCCCAACTGATGCAGGGAGAAAGCCCCATGTGAAAATCCATTAGGACAGGGCTGGAGCATCCTCAGCCCCCTGGAATTCTGTTTTCAGCAGGATGGGCTACACAAGGAATCAGCTCCCAAGGGAAGCAGCCAATCGCCCTAAATATTTAATATTTGGGGATAAAAGTGGATACACAGGGATGAACACGTTCCCGTTTAAAGCAGCCTGGAATCCACGTCTCGGAATCACAGAATCATGGAATGGTTAGGGCTGAAAGAGACCTTAAAGGTCATCCTGGCCAGAAAGGAGGAATCACTAAAGAGATAAAGAGGGAATAAATAAAGGGGCCAACAGCCTCGTGCCAGTGGTTTGGAATTTTTACACAGCAAAAATACATCCATGGAATGATTTTTTGGGGAGTTTTCTCCCAGTTTTTATCTTCCAGCAAGAAGCCATGCTAGAACATGATGTGCATCTCCCACTCCAGGAATTAACTCACATCCCAAAAGCAGTTTAACTGTCCAAGAGCCGGTCCTACCCATGACAAAATCCATGTGAGCTCCATCCAGATCTGGCAAAGCACATGGAAGCTGGCAAAGAAACCCTCCATCCACATTTTCCCGCTCCCTAATTATTCACCCCACGTACAAATCCTCCCCAAACTATTAGAAAACCACCCAAATATTTCTCCAGGAGGAGCCAACCCGAGGAAGCTCCGTAATTACACATTTCACCATCCATTGGGATTTATGAAGAAAGTTCAGGCTCTGGCACAAGGGGGTTTTTGGAAGCTTTTGCGTCGTGGAAAAGAAGTTTTTAAATAAAAGCAAAAGCTTTGTGTGCATCAAAATAACAAGGAGCGGGTGCAGGAAAGGGGGTTGGATGTTCCCGACTTTTCAGAAGGTCCAAGGGGCCTAAATTTGGATTTTTAGGGCAGTTGCCAACTCGGAATTCCAATTTGGAGTCACTACAACGGATCTGCGTAAATAAATACATTAATAAATCCTATTCCTGGCATTGGAAGGTGCATTATTGAAATTGGGGTGAAATTGGGACATCCAAAGACAATGGAGAACGGGATAAGGGTTAAATTCAAACATCAGGAGCCGAGATTTGCTGCAGTCTGGCCTAAATGAAACAAAAAGCTGAAACGATGCCCCCGGGGCTCGACTTTGGGAGTCTTGTTCGGTCCAGACAAAACACTGGGCACATCCCAGTCCCAGATCTGTCCCGTTTTTCTCCTCAATTGCTTCCCAGCTGGGGAGAACATCAGGACACAGCGGTGCTGCGGGATCGGGAGAGCGACTCCCCCATCCTTGCTACTGCCAAAGTCCCTCGCTGTGGAAATTTAAAGAAGTGCCACGGGCAAGTTCCTCCCCTGTGCACGCTCCGAGGCAGCAGGAACGGAACAGAGAGGGGGGGAAAAGGCAGGAAAATAAGAAAAGCTACCAGGGAGAGCATCAAGAACTGCACATTAAAGGTTTTCGAAGTGATTACACCCAGCACAGTGGCATCAGCCGGGATATTTTTTCCACCCTGTGGAAGAGACAGGTGGATTTCTCTCTCCCCCCTTTCCCGAGGATTCAGTCGCTTGGAAGAGCATCATCCGTAAGGAAACCCACGGCCCGTGCAAACGGGGTTGTTCCTCTCAATGCATCATTCCCAACCCCGACGCTGGCAGCTCCGGCGGCTCCGGCGGCTCGCGGTGAGAAGCGATTGTTGTTCCCAATCCAGCCGGGGAGACTCCGCGCGTCTCTCCGGAGGGAGCGGGAGCTGTCATGTTCATTAAATGCATGATTACAGCTATGATTAATAGCGGGGGCTACGGTCGAACTCCCTTCTTTTTTTTTTTTCCCCCTGTGCTCCTCAGAAGGAATCCGCAGCCAAGCGGTCCCGCGGTGTTTTCCGCGGCGTACGGCTCGACGTTTGAAATTCCAGCTTTTGATGGAAAAGGGGGGGAAAAAAAAGGACAATTTATCCTTGTCAAACAACAAAAAAAAAAAATGCTTAAAACGAGCGGGTCGGATGCTGCACCCCTCCACCAACATCCATAAGTTAATTAAGTCCTTTGCATATCCTTAATCCCAAAACACAGCTCAAAGGGGGTCCAGGTCCATCACCTGCATCCTGGGTTTTTTTTTTCCATAACCCCAAAACACAGCTCCAGGCTCAAGGTCCTCCTCCTCCAGGGAAAGGTTGGCAGAGATTTCCCTTGACAGCCCAGGAACTGCACTCAGGAAGCAACACTCGGTGCTTTCCAGCATTCCCACGTGGATATCAGGATGCTCCCTTCCAGTCCAACGCCCCTGGCTCAGTTCCCCATCACCCAAGGGCTTGGGATGCAACAAAAACACCCCGAAAACAACATTCCAAATATTCCTTGGCATTAAAAACTGGCTGCAAATATCGCAGTTAATTACAGCCTGCTTAATTATTTAGGAAGGACTTTATTGCTCCGAGGCACAGCTCAAGGATCAGGACCTCGTCTCATGGAAAGGTCTGTTTGAGCATCTTATCCAAGAATTTACTTTTTTTAAATGGTAGAAAAGCTGTGGAAAACTGATTTAGCAAAAAAAAAAGGGAGAAATGCAAAGTTGGGATGAGCCGGGACGGAGGGACGGACAAGAGGGTGAGAATGTTGTTAGAATGATGAGTGCTGAGTATTGAGCCCGTTGCTTCCCATCTACTTCCACCACCCCAAATCGAGGGTAATTTATGGAAATCTTCCCCATGGAGGGAATCAATCAGTGTAGAAAAATGAAACAGGCAGAAAAAAAGGAAGAAATTCAGAGCTGGGAGTGTGGCAGAACCAAGGGATGGACCAGAGGGTGAGAACATTGAGTGTCAAGCCCGTTGCTGCCCATCTACTTCCACCCTCCCAAATCAAGGATAATTGATGGAAATCTTACACAGAGAAGGAAACAATCAAGAGTTTGCCCAAGCCATGGCAGGCAGGTGGTCAGCTCTGCTGGCCAGCGCTCCAACTTGGGGATGACCACAACAGGGTCATCCCATCTTCCCGTTATTCTCTGCTCATCAATCCTGCAGGTTTGGAATTGTTCAGTCCCTGATCCCTCCTGAGCTCAGTTCCTTTGGCTCATTGAGTTCAATTGAGTCTTTGGGATTCCTCAATCTTTGACTCCTTTTGAGCTCAATTCCATGGCCCCTCCCATCTCAGTGCCTTGTCTTTAGGATTACTCAATTCCTTAACCCTTTTGAGCTCAATTCCATGGCCCCTTCCATCTCAGTGCCTTGTCTTTAAGATTACTCAATTCCTTACCCCTTTTGAGCTCAATTCCATGGCCCCTTCCATCTCAGTGCCTTGTCTTTAGGATTACTCAATTCCTTACCCCTTTTGAGCTCAATTCCATGGCCCCTTCCATCTCAGTGCCTTGTCTTTAGGATTACTCAATTCCTTACCCCTTTTGAGCTCAATTCCATGGCCCCTTCCATCTCAGTGCCTTGTCTTTAGGATTACTCAATTCCTTACCCCCTTTTGAGCTCAATCCCTTGGCCCCTTCACTCTCAATTCCACGGTTTTGGGATTGCTCAATCCTTTTATCCCTCAGGTGTCGGTATCACCACACTCCTCTCCTCAGCCTGTTCCCACATGACCTGGAAAAGGCTTCCTTGCACCACGCTGGCTCCTTTAATAGTTGCTATTATCATCCCGCCTCGCCCACCGCGGCCTCCTTCGGAAAGAGCCGAGCGATTCATTTTCCCGAGCCTCTCCTCGGCTTTATTGCTGAACCGAAAGTTTTGAGGCCGCACTCGGGGAAATTTATTTCTTTAATTATTATTCATTTAAGTGGGTTCCGCAGATTCCGAGGATCAGCACTCGCAGCTGCTGGGGGTCATTTATTTCCCTCGCTGGACAGCACAAGTCCTCATTCCAGAGAAGACGACGGAAAAAGAAGGGATGAGCTGCCGCTGAACAAGCGGAGATTTTCCCGTTTTCCTGCCCAATCGTCCCCACGTCCCATCAGCGTCCCTGAGTGAGGCGGTCACGAATGTTTTATTAATGAAGCAACTTCAATTAATGAAGCAGCTTCAATCAATGAAGCAGCTCTGGGTTGGATGTTGTACGAGGAGATGGGGACCAGGAGCCTGGAGCAGGATCTGATCCCCGCAATTCCAGATTTGAGGAATTGAGCTCACGAAGCGAAAGGGATCGAGCGATCCCAAAGCCAAGGCATTGAGATTGAAGGGACCAAAGGATTGAGCTCAAGAGGGATAAAAGGACTGAACAATCCCAAAACCACGGAATTGAGAGCGTAGAGGTCAAAGGGATTGGGGCAATCCCAAAACCAAGGGACAGAGCTCAAAAGGGGCCAAGGGATTGATCTCAAAGGAGGTCAGGAATGAAATAATCCCAAACACAAGGCATTGGGATTGAAGGGGCCATGGAATTGAGCAATCTCAAAATCAAGAGGTTGAGACTGAGGGGGCCAAGGGATCCCAGAACCCCAAAGACAAGGGATTGAGTTTAAAAGGGGCCAAGGGATTGAGCTCAAAGGGGCTGAGGGACTGAACAATCCCAAAATCGAGGGATTGAGATTGAAGGGGCCAAGGGATCCCACAATCCCAAAGACAAGGCACTGAGATTGAGGGGGTCACGGAGCTGATGTGAAAAAAGGTAAGGGATTGAGGAATCCCAAAAACAAGGGATTAAGTTTGAAAGGGACAAGGAATTGACTCATCAATCCCCAAAATCCATGGGGCTGCAGTCAAAAGGGGTAAGAGATTCAGTAATCCCCAAAACCAGGGATTGAGCTAAAAATGGGTAAGGGAAGGAGGAATCCCAAAAACAAGGGACTGAGCCCAAAAAAAAATGTGGGATTGAGCTCAAAGAGACTGAACAATTCCAAAAACAAGGTATTGAAATTGAAGGGGCCAAGGGATCCCTCAATCCCAAAGACATGGAAAGCATTGAGATCGAAGGGGCCAAGAAATTGAGCTCAAAAGGGATAAGGGATTGAAGAATCCCAAAACCATGGGGTTGAGATTGAATGGATCGAGATTGAAAGGATTCCCCAATTCCAAAGAAAAAGCCTTGAGATTGAAGGGGCCATGAAACTGAGCTCAAAAGGGGCCAAGGGATTGAGCAACCCCAGAGAGAAGGAATTGAGCTCAAAAGGGGCAGGGGATTGAGAAATCCCAAAGACAAAGGATCAAGTACAAAAGGGGCCAAGGGATTGAGTTCAAAAGGGACCGAGAGATCCCATAACCCCGAAGAAAAGACACTGAGACTGAAGGGGCCATGGAATTGAGCTCAAGAGGGGCAAGGGATTGAGCAATCCCAAAGCCAAGGGAATTACTTCCAAAGGGGCCAAGGGATTGAGTTCAAGAGAGGTAAGTAATAGCGCAATCCCAAACCCAAGAGATTGAGATTGAAGAGTCTGAGGGATTAAACAATCCCAAAAAATCAAGGGATTGAGCCTCAAGGAGCCAAGGGATTGAGCTCAAAAAGGGGCAAGAGACTGAGCAATCCCGAACCCAAGGAATTCACCTCAAAGGGAGTGAGTACAAGGGGATCCCAGCACCAGCAACACCAAAACCGGCGGAAACCTGAGGAAAGCAACATTCCAAATTTCCCTGCTTTCACACCTCGGTGCACTGGGCTGGTCTCTCCTCCACCAAATTCTTCCTTATCCCTCTCCAGCATGATCCCAACACATTCGAGGTGTGTTGAAGACAGGAAAGTGGGTCATGATGGGCAAACAAGCAACTTGGGATGTTTCCACGGACCAGGAGAAAAGGCAAAGCCCGGCACACCGGAAGGAATCTTCCCTAATTCCTCTTTAAACACCGACATTAAAAGCAGAGGCAGAACGATGGGTGGTGGAAACATTCCAGTCCTGAATCCCTCCTTTCCTCCTGGAAAAAAGGAGTGGCTCAGAGGAAGGAGCATCATTCCCGCAGGAGCTGGGCGGCAGCGAGCCAAGTATTTCATCATCCTCGAAGAAGTGGGAAGTGCGTTTCTGTGGCATTCAGCACTTCTAAAATTAGTTGGTAAACGGGGAGGCCAGGGAGTGCTTTCCTCCAGCACCACGGAGATCTCCCGAGTGTGGAGTTCTCCCACTGCAGCCCAAGGAGAATCCATCACCCGTCCACAGCCTGATGCAGCGGAGGAGGGAGTCCGGAGGAAGTCACGGAGATGCTCCGAGGGCTGGAGCCCCTCTGCTCTGGAGCCGGGCTGGGAGAGCTGGGAATGTCCATCCTGGAGAAGAGAAGGCTCCAGGGAGAACTTAGAGCCTCTTCCAGGGCCTAAAGGGGCTCCAGGAGAGCTGGAGAGGGACTTTGGACAAGGGCCTGGAGTGCCAGGACACAGGGAATGGCTTCCCACTGCCAGAGGGCAGGGATAGCTCGGATATTGGGAAGGAATTCTTCCCTGGGAGGGTGGTGAGGCCCTGGAATGGAATTCCCAGAGAAGCTGTGGCTGCCCCATCCCTGGAGGTGTCCAAGGCCAGGTTGGAAGGGGCTTGGAGCAACCTGGGATGGTGGAAAGGTGTCCTTGCCCATGGCAGGGGGTTGGAACGAGATGGATTTTAAGGTCCCTTCCAACCCAAACCATTCCACGATTCAATGACCTTCAGTCTCCCCAGCTGAGCACTGTCTCAGCAGAGTGGGGAAACTGAGGCAGAAGGGGATGTTACACAGCAGGATGGAGACGGGGAGCGCATCTGGATCCTGGGAAAGTCCCTCCCAGTTCTGGAAGGCTGAATTCAACCACATTTCAATTAATAATTTGTTCCTTTGGGGTTTAGAGCCACCATCGCAATGTGTGGGAGATGCCTCAGCTCGGGAGGACTTAAAACTCCTCTTAAACCTCCACCTCTGGGAGTGCAACAATCCTGGGTATCTCCAAGGCTCTGGATTCTACGTACTTGGAGAAAATTTGAAAACCCCAATAAATAAAATCGCATTGCTCAATGGCTGCCACCCCTGGAGTCCCCAAAGCCACCAGCCTTTCTCCACCCAAGGGCTAAAACTTCAGCAGGGGATGAGGAAATCACGCAGGTGAGGATTTGCCCATGGAAAAACACAGCCTGGACACTTGGAAAACCCTGCTGGAGCCAATCCCAGCTCACGGAGTGTAATTCCTCTCTCGGCAGCGGCGGCGGCTCGTGACGAGATTGGGGTCAGGGCTGGTTTCCGGACAATGTCAAACCTTAATTTGCTTTCTGCTGCTTTCAATCTTGTATTTCCCCTTTTTGTATTTCTTTGTGAAACTCTACATTGCCCAAGGACCTTTTGCTTCTCTCCCCGATTTCATGGAAATTCCTCAAGAGTCTGGAAAACGCCTCAGCAGCTGGAGAAAGAAAGGAAGGAAAGGTTCCTTGTGAGCGGAGAAACCCAATTGTTCCGCTTGTTTAATTAATTGCCACGTAGCGAATGCTTTCCACACCATCCCACTGCCAGTTTTCCAAGACTTTTGCAAAGTGAAAAAATACATGGGTGGCAAAACAGCGGTTATCCCAAAGGGAAAGAGCTTTTCCACGTGGGATTCCGCATCTTTGTCCTGCACAGGGATGAGCAGCGAGTGTTTGAGCTCTGAGTTTTCTTCTCCATCCTCGCCTGAGCAACGAATTATGCCACATCCAAGCTCCCAACCCAGCTGAGAAGGCAAAAAGGTCTTTTTATTTCTGTATTTTACTTGCAGTTTTCCAAAGATGAGCGTGGAAGGCGCAGAAATCCTTTGGGAGCGGAGCCGTGCGTGTGATGAGAGCAAAGTTCTCAGCAGCTGCACGGGTCGTGGTGATGCCGTGATTGCTCCAGGGAGGTTTTTTATGGTCAAAACAACTCCAAAAACTTTTCCTGGGATCGCAGTGACACTTTCCATGGCCCCAAGCCGTGTGTCCTCCTCGTCTCTCCACCACTAACAAAGCCATAGAAACTCTTCCCATCGCTACTGGCGGCCTCAGGATCGATCCCAACACAGCACAGGGATGCAGGAAGTGCATCCTCGGGATCAAATCTTAACTCACCACCAGCATCCATCAATAAATCACTTGGGAATGCTACGATGGTGTGGATGGATCAGCCCCCAGCACCCAGCATCGGATTTTGTAGTGTAGAGATAAAACCCCAACCCCATAAATCCAGGGAAAGAGCAGAATTATAACCCGCTGGAAGTAAACTCCAAGCTATTAAACTGTCAGGAGCATTTCCCGTCTCTCCACTATTCCAAACACGCGGCGCCTGGCACTGGAAGGGAAAGGGAAAAGGCTTTTTTTTTCCCATCTTTTAAATAAACTTTGTCAAGTGTTGAAAACACAGAGCGTCGAGCAAACGTTCGCAGCCGATGAGAACACACAAATCTTCCGCCCTGCCAGGCCCGGTTATCCTAACGCAAGAGGAATCTGTGGAATCCATCCTTGGGAAGGAGGATGAATTATGGGCAGAGATGAAAGATGACGTGGAAACCCCGATCCACAGCAGCTCCTCGGGTTTTTGTGGTTACGAAGCCGACGCGCTGTGTGGCAGGGGGAAAGAGGCAGCAGCAAAATAGGGAATATCTTCAAAATAATCATTAGATGGGGTTGTGTTTTATAGGGGAATAACCCTGGAAGGGATCTTCTCTCCCAGAGTAGGACTAATTAAACCCAGTTCTTTGAATGAGACCTCACTAAAAGACGTGGTTTCAGTGGGGAAGGAAAAATGGGGGGATGGCATCTCCTCAATGCCCTGTCACCCCAAAATCCCCTCAGAAAACCCCAGGAGCAATTCCAATGCCTGAACTTGCAGAAATCCTCCCATCATACCTTTGGCTCAATTCCCTCTTCCAGAAATTTGTCTCTAAGTTGGTGTTTCTCCACTTGGTCCCAACACAGTGATGGATACTCATGGACAGGCCGAATCCATCAGTCTTTGCCACGCTGCCCACACGAGACTTTGCTATTTCCAGACAAATTTAGAGCCTTCCTTGCGCCTGGACAAATCCAAAAATTCACCTTCTTGCTGGAAGGCAGCAAGGCGTTCCACCCGTGTCCTCCCCAAAAAGAAGTTCATGAAACCTGTTCTTTAAAAAATCCCAATAATGGAGATTTTGGAGTCAAATGTCTCCAGCACTTCATCATCCTCATCCTCAGAGAGCTCTCCCACCAGTTTAAGCCCCTTGGTTTTTGGCTGATCCACCTGGCCATGGAGAGACATCCTTCCTTTCCTTGGCAGCTCCAGATCTTCCATTTTTCCAGTCCTTCCAGCCATCGCTTCTCCCCAGGACTCTTCCTAATGGTCCAACTCTGTCCTCAAATCTGTCCCCTGCTCCATCTAAACATCATCCCCGTCCGTGTCTTCGGGTTTCCCACCTTTTCTTCCACTCCTGCAGGATATTTTCTGCCCTTGGTGATATCTTCAATGCCCAGAGATGGTGCTTAAGGCAGAACCACCCTCGAGCTGGTTTTGTGCAGCCAATTATCCTGATCCAGACACTTTGGAAAATCCCAGCACCAGCAGCAACGGTCTTGGAAAAAATCCAACATTGAGGACGCTGGGATTTTTTTTGGTCTACAAACCCCTGAGCTGCTTTATGGCCGCCTTTTCTGAGTCTCCAAAGGCTGATCCTTGCCCCTCCTCAGAGGCAGCACCAAAGTCAAGGATTTACCAGGCAGGATTCCAGATTCCAAAAGAATCCACATGGACACGCGCTCCCGAGTGTGCTCGTCCCTGTTTGAGGAGTCAGCGGCAAGGAGGAGGCTGCAGGAGAGTCTGGCACCAAAAACCTGTCCTGAGAAGAGCTGAGTTGTGAAAACACCACCAAACCATTCCCAAATTCCTGTTGAGCCTCCCTTTAATGCTCTCAGAAGGGAAATTACCTGGAAGCGATGCTCCATCGGCTCCACGTCCTTCGGCCACCACCTCATCCTCATCTCTGCCATCATCAACAGGCAGCTCCACTTCCCATCCCAGCACAAAGCTCCTTCCTACCCTAATCCTGCTCTTTTTGGGTTTAAAACCACCCAGGATGCCCCAGAATTCCCACAGGAATTGTGGTGCGGGTGGTTTCGAAGGCTGCACCTCTTCTCTTCATGTGCTTTCCCATCATATTTTGGCATTCAAGGCCAAGCTGGAGAGGGCTGGAAACAACCTGGTCTAGTGGAAGGTGTCCCAGGGGGATGGAACCAGATGACCTTGAAGGTCCCTTCCAATCCAAACCACCCCTCATTGCCTCATTTCCAGCATGATCCATAAAAATCCTCATCTCTGCTCTCTTCATTCTTCCAGCCAAGGAAAACATCAGCACAAAGCCATCCCAGTTTAAATGGAATGGAAATTTTTGTCCCCAAAAATTCTCAATAAATCATTTAGGGAGCAAAAATATTTGAGACCAGGAAGAAATTTGAAAAACAAAATTAAACACAGTTAAAATCTGCTCGTTTTTAAGAGCCACACTTGAAGCATCAAACACAGGAGGAGCTGAAGCACAAATTTAATCAAATCCGTGATATAAAGCCGGGATTTCATCAAACTGGGAGCATCGTTCCACGGTTATCAGGAGAATGATCTTCCCAAATTTTTAGGTCAATATTGAACATAATTTGATAGGCATCTCAAACATTCAACCTTCCTGGTGTTGTTTGTGGTTACCCAAGACTTTGCTCGTTACACCGAGTTTAACGGCGCCTCTCCACAAGCTTGAACTAAGCCCGACTTAAGAAAAACCTCAGTTTTCCTAAACCTTTAATTTCTCCAACATTACCTCCCCTTCAGAGCTACTGTAAAGCAAGAACAGCACTTGGCACCATGGGATGTCCACCACCTCCACATCTGGAATCCTCCGAGGCCAGAGGACGAGTCGCAATTCATGGGCTGGGAATAAACAGCTAAAAACCGAATTCAATGGATTTTGGACAAATTCCTGCTGCTCACCTGCTCTGATGGGAGTTTTGGTGCTCAGGTCCCTGGCCCGGACAGGGCTGCTGGAAGTTTTGGAGAGTTTGTTGGCCGACACCCGGTACATGATCCCACCGATGCAGCGGAAGCCTTTGCTCCTCCAGCGCTGTTGGACGAGCTGGGATTTGCCACCTTGGAGCGAGGGTCGGGTTTGGTTTAGCAACGGGGATCTGCAGGAAAAATGAAGTCGAGGTCAGCCCAAATTTGGGAAAACGTCACAAGGAGGTGCTGCTTCATGAGCAAACCCTGGGATCAGAGACTCAAGGAATGGTTTGGGTTGGAAGGGACCTTCGAGATCATCTCATTCCAACCCCGTTGCCACGGGCAGGGACAGCTCCCACTACAATGGAGGAGATGTATGGAAGAACCAGGGATGTTCTTGCTGTTGACAGAGGAAAAGCTCTGATTCCTCACGACTGACACCAAAAAATCGACCTTCAAGGACTCTCCCCCGACTTCTCCCACCCTTGGCTTGCACCTCCAGCCCCGGCAGAAATAAGGAAATGTGGAATGAATCCCATGAGAGAATCAGCAGGGTGGGACCTTCACTGAGCTTAGCCAAGTTTTATGGAGCTCTACAAGCTTTGACATCCCTGGGAGTGCTTCAAAGCCAGGTTGGATGGGAGTCTGAGCAACCTGATCCAGTGGGTGGCATCCCTGTCCGTGGCAGGGGTTTGGAACCAGATGGTCTTTAAGGTCCCTTCCAACCCAAAACATTCCATTAGTTGTATTTTTGGTATCATTATTCCTATTATTAATCAGATACCACAACTTGGATGTTTTTATTCTGCCCCCAAATCTGGCTCTTGGGAGGATTTTCCTCAATCCCTACATGGGACAAGTCATCCAAGAGCCCCTGCATCCCCGCTTGTCACCTGGAGCTGATGCTGGACCTCAGGGGGATCCAGTGGGCAGGGCTGGGGATGTGTCCCCACCTCCTCAATTCTCCCTAAATTCACAAACCCCACCAATACCGAGGCAGTGGGACGGAGATGGATCGGGAATCGCGATCCATTTACTGCTGCCCATAATGTTATCCTGAAGGACCAGTACGTTCTGAAGTGACACCTGAGGGATAAATATCACAGAATCCCACAATCTTTTAGGTTGGAAAAGAGCTCCGAGGCCATGAAGTCCAACCTGTGACCGATCACCACTTTGTCAATTAGACCAGAGCACTGAGTGCCATGTCCAGGCATTCCTTGAACACCTCCAGGGATGGGGGCTCCACTGTCCTCCCTGGACAGCTCATCCCAGTGTTTAAAAACCCTTTCCATGAAGAAATTCCTTCTGATGTCCAACCTGAACCTCCCCTGGTGCAGCTTGAGGCCATTTCCTCTCATCCCGACGCTGGTTGGCAGGGAAAAGAGGCCAACCCCCACCTTGCCATACGTCCCAGAGAGGCTCCTCTGCCACCCAAAATCTTGTCCACTCCACGACCCCAAGATCTCCTGCACCATCCCACCTCCCTCCCGACCCGCAACGCGGCCTCCCAGTTCCTTCCTATCCATCCCCCATTATCCAAACAGAGCCGCCGCAGCCAAATAAAATCTCCTCCAATATCAGTCGCCTTCCTCATTTAGCGCTAATCCAAACAGTAATTTGTTTATGCAAATTAGAGCTCTAATTTTGTATTAGCCCAAACTATGCTCATAATGCTATTAGCAGAACGTATATAAACCGCGCATTACCGGAGAATATCCGTAAATTAAGATCCCGCTATCCTATCAGCAGAATGCAAACCCCGGAGAGCATTTCCTTTAAATGAACATGTGCTCCAAAGAAAAAGAGAGCTGGAAAATGGAATAGTTACATTTCCTAATGCTGAGCGTGACAGCCTATTCATTCCGGAGGGCTGTTGCCACTGGCTACCGAGCTCGGAAAATTTGCTGCCTGGTTTTCGTGGAAGGGGATGGGAATTCGATAAATTCCTCGTTTCGGTTCCCCCCCAGGGTCTCCTCCTCGTGGAACTGCTCCAGAGAGGAGCATCAAGTCTCAGTGACTCGCAAAGAGTCACAGCGGTGGCGTCATTGGGTGAAGGTGGCAGTGGCATGAGGGACACTTGGGTCACTCATGGATCACTCAGCACATCCCAGAAAACTCCAGCAAGGCCAAGGATGCATCCAGCATTGGCTGCAGGTCTTGTGGCCGTATCAGGGGCAATAAAGATGATATCAAATATCCAACGGCCGGGAGGGTGACGGAGAGGATTCTCCCCCTCTACTCCGCTTTTCTGAGATCCCATCTGGAGTTCTGTGTCCAGCTCTGGGGTTCCAGCAGTAGAAGGACGTGGACCTGTTGGAGCAAGTCCAGAGGAGGCCGAGGAGATGCTCCGAGGGATGGAGCCCCTCTGCTCTGGAGCCAGGCTGGGAGAGCTGGGAGTGTCCAGCCTGGAGAAGAGAAAGAGCCAGGGAGACCTTCCAGTGCCTAAAGGGGCTCCAGGAGAGCTGGAGAGAGACTGTGGAAAAGGGATGGAGTGCCAGGACACAGGGAATGGCTTCCCACTGCCAGAGGGCAGGGTTAGATAAAATATTAGGAAGGAATTCTTCCCTGGGCGGATGGAGAGGCACCGGAATGGAGTTCCCAGAGAAGCTGTGGCTGCCCCATCCCCAGAAGTGTCCAAAGCCAAGTTGGATGGGGCTTGGAGCAACCTGGGAGAGTGGAAGGTGTCCCCGGCCATGGCATCCATGGAATTGGATGATCTTTAACCTTCCAACCCAACCCATTCCAGGATTCTAACGCAGGCATCACAAAACGTCACCGTGGTTGTGACAAGACCCATCCCAGCTCCATCCATCTCCTCTTCCTCCCAGTGACACATCCCTGGGAGGCCCCAGGATGCTCCATTCCTTCATTCACAGGATTTTGGGCTCCTCTTTCTCAGCTAAATCAGTCCCTTCAAAAACTTGTTCTAATTCCATACATATTCTCTATATGTTACCTCTGGGTAATAGATAGAGATATCCACACACATCTATTTCCATACAGATACACAAATTATTGAATATATATACTCGGAGTATATGTATCGAAATACAAGATCTATATGTTATTTAGAATAATAAATATGGATACTTTTATACATAAATCTATATATTATCACCTGTATTCTCTGGGCCTTGTATATCCATCAATTATCTCCAGATATTATTGAATATATGAATATATATATATTGAATATATATTGAATATATTACCGAATATATTTATTGAATCATATATGTTTAATAATATCTAGATATATTCAATATAATACATATATATATATAAAAATATATATATTAAT
>VZTA01021959.1:123371-144642 GCA_013398855.1 Mohoua ochrocephala
TGCCTTAAAATATTATATTATCACATATATACATGTATATGAGATAATATAATAAATTCAAAAATTTTTTGGCTGTTAAGGTCAAGAAAACCCAACCCACCCCAAGCCCTGCACATCCCCAGGGGCTGCTCACACCACCTGAGCCTGACTTACACCGGTTTAAGCACCAGTTTAAGATCCAGTTGGCTGAATCCCACAAATCCTCAGGATATTTATTTTCCTGCCTTGCTGCACTCAGCCACTCAGGTGGTTGCACACCTCTCCCCTCTTTGCAATTCCTTGGGGATGGCCAAGCTCCAAACTGAGGGAGCCTCCAAACACAGGCGTTGTATCAGAACATTCCCACCGAGGCAGAGGGTTGGAACAGGATGATTTTTAAGGTTCCGTCCAACCCGAACCATTCCATGAACCTATGATTTTTTTCAAGGATTTTGGCAAAGAGCATCAAAACTCATCTCATCCCCCAAAGGGAGTGGGGCTGAACCTCCTCTAATTTAGATTTGTTGCATTTTTGAGGTAGAAAAGTGACCTCTGGGTGCTCTCCAAGCAAAGCTTCTGCAGAACATCTGCTCAGACTGCCAAAGCCCCAAGTGCCACCAGACCGAAGCCGTGGAATCATCAAATCACAGAATGGTTTGGGTTGAAAGGGACCCTCAAAATCACCAAGTTCCAATCCCCCTCCGTGGGCAGGGCCACCTTCCAGCAGAACAGGTCACTCCAAGCCCCATCCAACCTGGCCTTGAACACGTCCAGGGATGGGGAGTCCCAACCAGGAGCTCACTGAGTTGGAGCTCACTGGAGGCTTGGCCACCTCCATTTCCACCTTCTGGGAGGTGCAAATGTCCAAGCAGGGATGTCCCCTCATCCATTTACGTATAGAAAGTATTATTTATTAGAATATTTACTGTATTTATTGTTTATTATGTTAGCTAGGATATTTATTATATTATAGGAGCCAGAAGAGATTTAAAATTTAAGGGAAATTATGTTTTATATGGAAAAACCCTGTACACAGAGAAGCGCGGGGAGGGAACTCAACTTCCCAACTTCACTCATAGAAACCCTTTATTTCCCTCTCCCTCCAAACTGTTGCTCCCAAGTGGTTGTGTGGCCCCAACACAGCCACCAGTGTGTGTGTCCCCCTCCCTCTCAGTGACATCCAAGCTGGTGGTGGCAGGGAAAAGCCACCGGCGAGGGCGCGGAGCCGAACGCCCACTCGCTTTTCATCGGCGGCGGGATCCCGGCTCTCCGTGGAATTGTTACCCTAATGGAAAGGACGGCCTTTGGAAATGAACTGTATTGACAAAAGAGGATAAAATTAATGAGATAATAGCCGGGCCAAGGACCCGAAGAATACACCGGGCCCCCTCGACACGAGGGCCTTGTAATTCCCTTTCTGCCGCGCATCCCGCGGATCTAAAGAGTCCTCCCGTCCGTCCACGAGGCCCTGCTCCGGCAGGAAATTTCATTAACGCTGGAAAATAGGAAAGGTATTAAGCGTGGATAATGAAGGCCAGAGTGTGAACAGTGCCTTAAGATAGTCTTCTTTCTAGCCTTTGTAATGGGAGGCATGAACTTTCCCTTCAAATCCATTTCTAATCCATTTGAAATACTACAGCAAATTATCTCCCCTTCAGCCCGAGAGCGGCCGGCCAATTTACTCCGAATAGAAGTGACAATGCTCCGGAATTTATCGCCATAACCTTGACTACACAAGGTTGAGGGTTGTCTTTCCCCCACCCCCGGGGTGGACAGCAGAAGAAAAATTTTTAATGAAGAGGGGGAGGAGGAACGGCATAAAAATGTTTAAAACCGGCGGCAGAGCTGGCACAGGTTCGACGCCGACTCTGGGGAAAATCAGTGTTAAAAATGTTACATAGGGAGGTCCCAGGATGATAAAACACTCAAGGCCGGGTTGGACAGGGCTGGAACAACCTGGGATAGTGGAAGGTGTCCCTGCCCGTGGCAGGAGGTTGGAACAAGATGATCTCTAAGGTCTCTTCCAACCCAAACCATTCCATGGTTCTGTAGGATGAGGTTCAGGCTTTTCCAGTGCATCTCTTGAAGCAGCAGCAACTTTGCCTCACTCTGAACATTTCAAGCTGGTGTTGACCAAGTCTGATTTCCCAGGATTAAACAGCACCCTGTTGTGTCCTTCAGGGAATTCCAGAGGCATTTAGGTGGGAAAAACTCTCCAAGATCATCCAGCCCAACCATTCCCCCAGCACAGCTAAGCCACATCCCCAAGTGCCACATCCACACGGATGTTAAATTCCTCCGGGGATGAGGATTCCACCATTGCCCTGGGCAGTTCTGATGCCTGCCCAACCTTTCCATGAAAAAAACTTCCCGATATCCAAACTAAACCTCTCCTGGCACAGCTTGAGGCTTTTTCCTCTTGTCCTGTCCCTTGTTTCCTGGGAACAGATCTTGATCCCACCTGGATCCACCCTCCTGTCAGGGAGTTGTGGAGAGCCAGAAGGTCCCCCTTGAGCCTCCTTTTCTCCAGGTTGAGCCCCCCCCACACTTCCCTCAGCCTCTTCTGGTGATCCAGACCCTTTCCCAGATCTGTTCCCTTCCCTGGACATGCTCCAGGCACAAGGGACGGGCACTGTCCTGGTCCTTTGGTCACACAAAATTTCCCCCAGTCTTCTCTCCTTGACCAACTTCCCATTGCTTGGAAAGCGGAAAAGTTGAGCCCTTCCTCCAAACTTTCCTGGAGGAAAAGCCCTTAGGAAACGGAAATGTTTCTTCCAACAGCACAAAGTGGACCAAGAGGGGAAAAAAGGGCTCAGCACAACAATTGTCAGGTGATGCCCAGCTCAAGGCGCTTTCCTCGCCTCCACACACAGCAAAGCCGCTCAGAATGGAGTAAAACCACCAAAACTTCAGCCAGGAGTCAGCAAATGATGCTGAGAAAACACAGTCCCTCTTAAAATAATCTATAAAAAGGAAAAAAAACAGGAGATTTCCAAGCCAACATGGAAAACAAAGGCTAAAAACGAGGACAAGTCGCTCCAGCGTGCTCAGATTTAACACCCCCATCCTCCCCATCAACACAAGACCGCGTGATCCAAAAATCCCACCCAAACCCCCGGCAAAAATTCCCCTACATTTGAAATATAACATTTTTAGAGTATTTGATGCCTCTACATTAAACACAACCCCACGAGCAGAGCAGGAACATCCCGGCGGCGTTTCCAGCCGGCTGAAACGGAGAGGATTTCCCGGCGCTGGCGGCGATACAAGTGGCTCTTAAAGAATGGTTTTCTTTTACTACTGGATTTCTTCTTGGGCTTAGCTTATATATATATATATTTTTTTTTTTGAAAGTAATCCTTACATAGTCAGAAATCACATTTGCATGCTGGCATTTGAATCCCGAGGAAAGAGCGGATCATCGCGGGGGCAACGGTTACGGAAAGCAACAGGGAGAGAGGTGAAGAAGGAGGGAGCTCGTCCATCACAAGCCTTGAAGGTGGCAATGGAAAATCCTCATTTGGGAGAAAAAAAAACCTAAAAAAATCACGTTTTCCTCAGTTATTCATCGTTCCTTAGCAAACGACGCAGGATTTAGGGTTAAAAGTGTTCCTCAAACACACCAGGAATGCTCCAAGATGCTTCACCACTTCCCCGTGGAAGCTGCTCCGTCTCTATCCTCACCCACCAGATCCATGAGGACCCCAAATCTCCAGCTAAAAGCAAGTAATTCCACTAAATTGTTTGATTTACTGTTGATTTTCATCAACATTGAGGCTTTCTCCTTAAAATAAAAAGGTCAAACCTCAAATAAACACTTTCTACATTAAGATTTAATTTATTTAAAGAACCTGATTGGGATAATTCGAATAACTCGCTCCACTGTTGATGATATTTGAGGTTGGAAAAGTGATTGGAAATTAAAAATAGAAAGGGATGTCTCTTTTCCCAACATACATCCATAAATACAGAGGATCCATTAGTTTTAAATACACAGTGGCCAGCAAAAACTCATTAATTTACCCATAAACAATTCCCTCCCTTTCAATAATTACTTCTAATGATGAAACAAACACTTTTAAAAAAACACCCTACTTTAATTTGGTTCAATTGAATCTGAATTTCCATTCAAATGCAGCTTAATGTTAATCTCGAGGAAAAAAAAAAATAATAATCCAGCCCAGATCTCATTTAGCATTTTCAAAACCTGGGAAAAATTATGAATTTCAATGAGCACCTATTAAGCTCCTTAATTACCTAAATAAAGACGTACCTTCCCAATAAATCCCCCTTGACCTGGAAAGGAAAATAGTTGCAAATAAATTTCATGGTTATCAACCAATGAGAACAGAGATTCCTCAAAAAAACCCCAAAAACCAAGGATTATACCTGCAATGAAGGGTTGGGGAAGGGTTTTTCGTGGTTCTTCCCAATTTCCACATCTCCTAGGCACGACGCCTCTTCCCAATCTTTGCACAGACAGGACAACTCTTCTCCTTAAATAATTCCACTTGGAAAGACCCAGGGGTGAACAAAATATCCCCATCTCCTTGCAGTGCCTTCTCAAAGGGCTTCAAAATTCACAGGCAACTTTGGGCTAAACTGAGGGGCAACATCCCATAGAATCATGGAATGGTTTGGGTGGGAAGGGACCTGAAAGATCATCCAGTCCCATCCCCTGCCATGGGCAGGGACACCTCCCACTAGCCCAGGGTGCTCCGAGCCCCTTCCAACCTGGCCTTGGACACTTCCAGGGATGGGGCAGCCACAGATTCTCTGGGATTTCTATTCCAGCCCCTCACCACTCTCATAGCCAAGAATTCATTCCCAATATCTCAACTGACTCTGCCCTCTGGCAGTGGGAAGCCATTCCCGGTGTCCTGTCACTCCATCCCTTGTCCCAAGTCCCTCTCCAGCTCTCCTGGAGCCCCTTGAGGCCCTGGAAGGGGCTCTGAGGTCTCCCTGGAGCCTTCCCTTCTCCAGGCTGGACATTCCCAACTCTCCCAGCCTGGCTCCATGGCTGAGGGGCTCCAGCCCTTGGAGCATCTCCGTGGCCTCCTCTGGACCTGCTCCAGCAGCTCCACATCCTTCTGATGTTGGACCCCAGAGCTGGAGGCAGCTCTGCAGGTGGGGTCTCACCTGAGTGGAGCAGAGGGGCAGAATTCTGCCCTTTCCTGCTGCCCACACTGCAGGATGAGCCCAGGACACGGGGAATTTCTGGGTTCCAGCACACATGGATGGGGCACATTCAGTTTTTGAGCCACCAACACCCCCAAATCCTTCTTGGGGCTGCTCTCAATCCATTCTCTGTCCAGCCTGGATCTGTACTTGGGATTGTCCTATCCACTTGCAGGACCTCGGCCTTGGCCTTCCCGAGGTTTGCACTGGCCCAGCCTGTCACGGTCGCTCTGGATGCCATCCCTTCCCTCGTGTGTGTCATTTTTCCCTCCCGCTGGATTTATTGCCATTTTCCTCTGGAAGCCATCCATCCCCACGCTGCCGTTCCCTTTCATCTCTCCATTGTGTCCATGAAAAGCCGGAGCTCCACACGGCACTTGGCAGCCCCTGCGGGGCTCACGATCCCGCTGGAACCCAGGAAAAGCCCTGAAATCCTGCCAAAACCTTCCAAAAAACGCAGGAGATCCAGTATCACCTCGAGGAGCTCAGAGCAGTGGGAGAGAGGAGAGCTCTTTTCCCTGCCCCTGTTTGCTAAATCCCTGCTATTGTTTGTAACCCAATTCACTCCTGCGGGAGATGAATGAAGGGGATGGAGAGCCTGGATACAAAACCAGCTCCATGTGCCAAGCACGGAAAACAGGGAAAGAATTTGCCTTGTGACGGGCTCTACTGAAGGATTGGTGTGGCCAGGTGAGGAGGGCAGGAGTGGAATTGTCCTGGGAGAGCTGGGGGCGTCCAGCCTGGAGAAAAGAAGGATCCAAGAAGACCTTAAAGCCCCTTCCAGTGCCTAAAGGGGCTCCAGGAGAGCTGGAGAGGGACTTGGGACAAGGGCCTGGAGGGACAGGACACAGGGAATGGCTTCCCACTGCCAGAGGGCAGGGATAGATGGGATATTGGGAAGAAATTCTTCCCTGGGAGGGTGGGGAGGCCCTGGAATGGAATTCCCAGAGAAGCTGTGGCTGCCCCATCCCTGGAAGTGTCCAAGGCCAGGTTGGACGGGGTTTGGAGCAACCTGGGCTAGTGGAAGGTGTCCCTGCCCACGGAAGGGGGTGGGACCTTCAAGATCTCTTCCCACTCGAACCATTCTTTCGGCCTGGCCAGGGCCTCACCACACTCACAGGGAGGAATTCTTTCCCAATATCCCATCTAACCCTTCTGTCCCTCCTCCACCACTGCCTGTTCCGATGCTTGACAACCCTTTCCATGAAGAAATTCTCCCTGGTATCCAACCTAAATTTCCCTTGGCACAATTTGAGGCTGTTTCCTCTTGTCCTCCCCACTTCCCCTGACAGCCCAACTCCAAACCATCTCCTTGGCTTCTCTCCAGCCCTGGGCCTGATCCCACCCACAGCGAGCCCCGGGAGGATCCTCGGAAACATTTCCAACTTCTCCAGCAAAGTTTGCGCTATGAAAACGCCTCCCCGGAGAAGAGACAAAAGACCCTTTGGAGAAGACAATTTGCCCACATGAAGCTGTTTTCAAGGTAGGTCAAGTCTCAGCCCAAACCCCCCTTGCCAAGGTCCCGTTAAACCGCTTAGGCTGAGCCTGAGAATGGAAATGCTGACGGTCCCTAATACTCAGCTTTCCATCCTGCTGCTCTAATGCCGGCGGCGGATCAGTGATTACACCGGGAAGACCGGGAACTATTGTCCCGTTAATTAGATTCCTTTTACCCCCATTAGCTCAGGCGATTGGACAAAGTTCATTAGGGTTTAACTCTGATTAGCTGAAATGGAGCTCGCGGCGTTCCAGGCAGGTGTTGCCGGCTTTAGTGGCAACCGTTTGGGAAGCTCCGGGACCTGTGTCCACGTGGATTAATCCTTAATCCCTCCCAGACAGTGTCCTACCACCCTCAGTGATGGGCTAAAATCAGAGGGAAAGCCAGAGCAGGTCCCAGACCTTCCCCTGTCCTGGCACAGAAGTGATATTCCTCTCTCTGCTCATCCCTGTAAATCCCATTTCAGAGCTCTGGACGTGCTCCAAGCGCTGGAATATCCCGGGAAGGATAATTGCCGAGGATCATTCCGATGCCGTGTCCGTATCCCAACCCAAACGGCTCCAACTTTGAATATTTATCACAATAATCAGCCAGACACGGAGCCAAATCCCACTGGAGGTTTTCCCTCCTGCCTGCTTTCCAAAAATACCTGGGATAATTGCTTTTTCCGAAGATATTTTCCCTTTAAATGCTCTTTTCCTCGCGCAGGAAACAGCAATAATACTATGAAAAGCCACAACAGCTGATACATTTTAATTAAAGCAAATATCTCGGACAAGGAGCAGGATTCCATGGAAAAACGGGAACTCAGCATGGAAGAGGTTAAAGAAGTTCAGCGGGACTGCGCTAAAGGGAATTATCCGCTGGGAAAACACCAGCTCCTGGCTGCCTCTGGAAAACCCCATGCCCACGGCTTGAACCAGGGGTGGATACACATCCAGGGACGATGCATTTTGAAAATTAAATTTCAATTTGATTCATTAATTGAAATTTAAAATTAAATTTAGCTACGAAGGCAGAGAAAAGCGTACAAATGATTTTTTTTTCCCCCTGAAGAGTTTGTTTTCCTGCCTTTATATTAAATGAAAGGAATAAATAACAAAGTCGGGTGTTGACTCCAAGCTTATTTCTCCAAATTTAAAGCAGGTAGTTGTATATCCATGGATTTATCCAATACTGTGGTCTCCATATCATTTATAAGCTGACCCACAAAACAACTGGAGCAGCATTTTCAGCTCTGATTCCTTGGCATGAACTCTCGATCTCCCTGTAATTCCATGATCCAGCAAATATTTATTGATATCAACGCAGTGCATGCCTGGATAAGTGTATATCTACACATACAGGGAATCATGGAATCATTTAGGTCAGAGAAGACCTCCAAGATCATCGAGTCCAACCTGTGACTGATCCCAATCTTGTCACCCAGACCAGAGCACTGAGCACCACCTCCAGGCATTCCTCGGACACCTCCAGGGACGGGGATTCCACCACCTCCCTGGGCAGCTGATTCCAACCCTTTCCATGCAGAAATTCCTCCTGATGTCCATCCTGAACCTCCCTGGTGCAGTTTGAGGCCGTTTCCTCTTGTCCTGTCCCTTTGTTCCCTGGGAGAAGATCCCAAACCCCCCCAGATCCACCCTCCTGTCAGGGAGTTGTGGAGAGCCCGAAGGTCCCCCCTGAACCTCCTTTTCCCCAGGCTGAGCCCCCCCCCAGTTCCCTCAGCCACTCCTGGTGCTCCAGTCTTTCCCCAGCTCCATTCCCTTCTCTGACCACATTCCAACCCCTCAATGTCTTCTGGTGAGGGTCCCAAAATTCCCACCAGGATTGGAGGTGCCCCAGCAGTGCCAGCACAGGGGGATGGACACAACCTGGCTGGCACAAGCCAGGTGCCGGTGGCCTCCTTTGCCCACCTGGGCTCATGTCCAGATATTTGGATGTCCAGATGCTGCCACCAGCAGCTCCAAGTCCTTTTCCATCTCTCCAGCCCTTTATCCACCAGACTGGGGCATTCCATGAGGTTGTTGTGATCCAGGTGCTGGATCCAACACTTGCCTCTGCTGACCCTCACACTGTTGGCCTCAGCCCATCCACCCAATTTCCATCCACATATAAAATACATGTTATATATATTTTATAAATGTAGGCATGCATAATTAATAAACACAGATCTATAAAAATTTGGATCTGCTTCCAAGAGAAAGGAAAAAAAAAATAAAGAGGTCCAACACTTCTGAGAGCGTCAGTCCATCAGAAACTCACCGGGAAGACACTTAAAGGAACTCAGCTCCAACTCGGAATATATGGAATGGATAAAAAATGATTCAAAGGCCCCCATCAAGGGGCAGGGGGTTGGTTCCTCGTCCTAATTGCATTGCCTACATTCCAAAGGAGATCGCTCCATTATTAAAGGGTCGGGACTATTTTATGTGCTCACATCTCTTCAATTGGAATTTGGATCAATGGATGCATTACAAGCTTTGCCTTTAAGAGCCTAATAAACAACAAGATGGAAAGGAAAATTCGCTGGAAGATGACGCTTTTAAAAATCCATTTCCAGGGGAGAAAACGGGACGTGGTGAAGGGGGGGGGGGCAACTGAACCAAAAAGCTGGAAATAAAGTTGAAAAGGTCGGGATAAACCTGAGGAAAAAAGGCTTAGGGGGGTTGGTGGATGAGAAGCTGGACATGACTCGGCCACGGAAACCCAGAAATTCCCCCTGTCCTGAGCTCATCCCACAGTGTGGGAAGCAGGAGAGGGGGAATTCTGCCCCTCTGCCCCACTCAGGTGAGACCCCACCTGTAGAGCTGCCTCCAGCCCTGGGGTCTCCAACAGCAGAAGGACGTGGAGCTGCTGGAGCCAGTCCAGAGGAGGCCACGGAGATGCTCCAAGGGTTGGAGCCCCTCTGCTCTGGAGCCAGGCTGGGAGAGCTGGGAATGGCCAGCCTGGAGAAGGGAAGGCTCCAGGGAGACCTCAGAGCCCCTTCCAGGGCCTAAAGGGGCTCCAGGAGAGCTGGAGAGGGACTTGGGACAAGGGATGGAGGGACAGGACACAGGGAATGGCTTCCCACTGCCAGAGGGCAGGGCTGGATGGGATATTGGGAAGAAATCCTTCCCTGTGAGGGTGGTGAGGCCCTGGAATGGAATTCCCAGAGAATCTGTGGCTGCCCCATCTCTGGAAGTGTCCAAGGCCAGGTTGGAAGGGGCTTGGAGCAACCTGGGATAGTGGGAGGTGTCCCTGCCCATGGGAGGGGGTTGGAATGAGATGAGCTTTGAGANACCAAACTAATCCATGACTTTACAATGTGATTGCTTCCTAGAGATAGAGAACAAGCTAAATTCATAAAATAAATCTAAATAAATAAAACGATTTATCAATAAAGAAAATACATTTATCGCTAAATCAAATAATAAATAAAATAAAAACCCTGGCAGCATTTGCACTTCCGAACAACCCAGAGATGTTTTTAATCAGGGACTGTGGGGGAAAATTTGGGAAAGGGTTTGGTTATATAGGATTTTGATGGCTCCACTGTCCCAAATTTTGGCACAGTAGTTCAAGGTGTGCCCAAAGACCAAACCAATTAACTCTTGCTCTCTCATTAACTCCAAATTAGCCCTTCCCACACCAGACCCCTGCAGAGCTGCCTCCCTCTGCTGACACCAGACCCAGAGCAATTCCCAAACTCCCAAAAACCTCACAAAAATCTCCAGGCCAACCAGAAAAACGCAGAAAACTTCCTAAATGAACCCAAAATTTGCCTCCAACTTGTAGCACTGACCCGACCCTCCACATGGTGGGATGTAACTTCCAAGGCAACTTCCACGGCATCATCATCCCCCTCTTTACATTTTTCCATGGAAAAGTGGATGGAAAAGTATTTTGATGATGCTCTAGGGCATCATTACCTGCGTGGCACCCCCCTCACCAGCAGGGAGGTACCATCAGCACCTCTAAATCATGTTCCCACTGAGGGTTTGGTCCTCATGAAGCTGCTCAGCCTCCACCCCCATGCCAGGACTCCCAAATATCTCCATGTGGAGCATCTCCACTCCAGAATGTCCATAGAAAATCCTAAAGTGTCACCTTCTGAACCAAAGTTGGACCTAACACCAGACTGAAGGGAAAAAGAAGGGAAAAAGAAACACCAGAGTTGGACCTAACACCAGACTGAAGGGAAAAAGAAACAACCAACCAGATTTGCTTCCAAATGTATGAACACTCAACACCGGCACAAACGGATAAAGCAACAGCTGGAAGAGTTGGGATGGTTTTTGGCACCCCACAGAATACAAAAGCTGGAGGAACACTTCTCCTGGAACTCTGGAAGAGCAGAAGTAGTTGTGAAGGTCACCATCATCCAGAGCATGGGGAAAAATGAGCCCTCACAGCACTTATCCCGAGTTGATTTCCCTGGTTTTCAAAGATGGAAAATAAAGGCAAAGTTTCTTTCCCCTGGAAACTCCACAAGTGAGGGATCTGCCGAGGGTTCTCCAGGAGCTGGGAGGTGGCCACCTCAACACATGCCCTACAAAGACTTCCATCCACATCATTAGGAAGTGTCTTTTCTCCCCTTATCCAAACCCAAATAATTGTCTTAGAAATCCACATGACCAAAAGACCGTAAAAGACCCCATGACCCCAGTCGAGACTCTGGGGGGAAGAAATCAAATCCATGAATTCAACATTCTGAATCTACCTAAACCAATATCAAACCACTAAAGTGGTTTAGACCAATCTGGTGTTGTCCCAAAGATGGGCCAGGAGCTGGGAATGGTGTGAATTGTAGGAATTGCTCTTCTCCCTGTCCCCGGTGAAGCCAACCGCAACCCAACCGGAGCCAAGACCGGCGCGATCCCATCCCATCGGCCGGGAGAGGACGGAAAGCAGAGCCTGGAGAAGAAGACAGCGAGATGGCCGTAATTTATACTCTCCTGCCTCTACTTTATGGCTTTCTTAATTCGGCTCCTGCTACTATTAATGTAGTTAATGTTGAGATTATATCTATTTTCTGGCGTCAGGCAGTGATTTATCCAAGCCATTTTTCCGGAGCCGGCTCCCACGCTGTTAAATCAAGCGACTGCCAATTAAGTGCTGACTGGGGAAGTGGATGCAATCTTAACAGAGATCTAACCACAAATTAATCCGGGCGTTCCAGTTCGCGAGGCCGAAGCGCTGAACCGCGCCGAGCTGGAAAAAACGGAAACAAAAACAACCCCCCAAGACAACGGGAAAAAATAAAATCCACTCCTGGCTTGGAGAAGGAAAGAGGGAAGTTGCCTTTCCCAGTGGGATGATGCCCATCAGTCAAGCTTTGTGGGGTCATTGCTTTCGGGGCCATCACCCAGCAGTGGCAGGAGGAGCATGGACTGGGAATTCAAGGGTGGGTTTGGAAATATCTATTTGGCAGACTAAAGGTGGGAATGGGAGCCCTTTGATCCACCAGCAACTCCAGGTATCCCAGAGATCATGCAAGACCAAGTTGTCAACAGGTTTGTAGTAGGAGAGTCCAATTATCGGCCCAGGGTTAATTTTTGACGTGAAATCATAAAATCCTGGAATGGTTTGGGTTGGAAGGGACCTTCAAGATCATCTCATTCAAACCCCTCTGCCATGAGCAGGGACACCTTCCACTAGACCAGGTTGCTTCAAGCCTCATCCAACCTGGCCCTGAACACTTCCAGGGGCAGCCAAAGCTTCTCTGGACAAATCTCAAATCCCCCTGGATGTCCCAGTGCCCCAAGACAGGATGTGCCGTGATCAACAACAGCAATGCCCAGAGGTTTGCGGGAGAGATCACAGAGTGTTTGAGGCTGGAAGGAATCCCTGGAAGTCTGGCCCAACTCCCTGCTCAAGCAGGGCCATCCAGAACCAGTTGCCAACCACCAGATGGCTTTAAACTGGTAGAGGGCAGGATTAGATGGGATAATGGGAAAGAATTCTTCCCTGAGAGGGTGGTGAGGCCCTGGAATGGAATTCCCAGAGAAGCTGTGGCTGTCCCATCCCTGAAAGTGTCCAATGCCAGGTTGGATGAGGCTTGGAGCAATCTGGTCCAGTGAAAGGTGTCCCTGCCCATGGCAGGGAGTGGAACTGGATGACCTTGGAAGGTCCCCTCCCACCCAAACCCTTCTATGGTTTTCAAATACATTTCAGGGGAAAGATCTCACACCAAAGCTTGGGAGGTTCTGGGGTTCCCCAGCATCTCGGTGGGACTGGCCGCGCTCCATCCCCTTGGATGCACCTGGATACCTGCTCACATTTGCACCTCCCCGTGCCAGGTAGATCCCAAAATGTCCATGGACCATCTCCACGGATGTCACTGTCTGCAGGAGGACACAGCATGACCACGTTCAGGAGGTTCCCCTTCGGCAAGTGGCCACCAGGACCCACAGAAACAACTCCAAACTTGTCATCCTGCTTTCAGGAAGAGGAGAAACAGCTCTGCTCCTCCCCAGCCTGTGACTCAACCGTTAGAAATCCTTCCCTGCATCCATGATTTGCCTCGGGAGCCATAAGGAAGAGCATTACACGACACTGAGAGTGATTATTAATAATGGTGAGGAGTCGTTGAGATAACAGCTCAATGACAAGTGGGGAACGTTTTTATGGTCCTTGAATATTGAGCAGGATTTTTAAAAAAAAATTAAAAATAAAAGAGTAGGAGAAATCCAACCCATACATACAGGGCAGTGTAGGAATTCTGAAGATCCCGGTGTTCCGGCCACCCCAACGGCAGGGACTAAATCAACGGACAAGAATAAAGAGGCAAAAGGCTGCAGTGTGTCCTGACAGGTGAAAAGGGACCTTTGGGGAGGATGGGAGCAATTCCTGCCAGCTGCAGAAATCCAATCTGAGGGAAACACCATCCAGAGCTCCCATCGTAAATACTCAATCAACAAGGACAAACGACTCCATGTCTCCATCACAATAAATGGAACCTGTTCCTGAAGAAGGGAAGGCTCCAAGGAGACCTCAGAGCCCCTTCCAGTGCCTAAAGGGGCTCCAGGAGAGCTGGAGAGGGACTTTGGACAAGGGATGGAGGGACAGGACACAGGGAATGGCTTCCCACTGCCAGAGGGCAGGGATAGATGGGATATTGGGAAGAAATTCTTCCCTGGGAGGGTGGACAGGCCCTGGCACAGGTTGCCCAGAGAAGCTGTGGCTGCCCCATCCCTGGAAGTGTCCAAGGCCAGGTTGGACGGAGCTGAGAGCAACCTGGGCTAGTGGAAGGTGCCCCTGCCCACGGCAGCAGGTTGGAACGAGATAATCTTTAAAAGTCTTTTCCAACCCGTATCATCCGATGATTCCATGATTTTACAAAGCAATTAAAAATCCTAAAGTGCTTGAAGTGCACACAGGGACTTCCAAGGGGATCAGGGGAAGCCTTTACACAATTTGTGCCAATCTCCCATGGAAGCTCTGCCTTGCTCCAAAACTCCCGGCGCTTTCCACGGGCTGCGATGCCACACAATTATCCCATCTTTACACTCAAATTAAGTCCTCAAATACCATCAGGGAATACTTTCAGCAGGACTTCAGAAAGTCCTTATTAATCTTAGCATTAAAATAATACACATTCATCTCCAGCAATAGGTGAGCCAGCAACCTGATGAATACATTACCCTCAGGTTTTGCATAAAAAAAGGATAAATTCCTTGAATTTAGCTGACAAAAACCCACTCAACACAAAGGGATTCCAGGTCACCTTCACCGCCACGGTGTCGATCCGACTGCAACCAATTGGTGAGATTAGCTCTGAACCACCGGGGGAGAAGGGGCCGGTGAGTTTGAATTATGCAGGCAGTCTAAAAACTATTGATTATTGTAAAGTTGCTTTACTACCACCCTTAAACCTGGCCTAAAAGTGGTATTTAAACCAGTGTTTAATTATGTAAGTTGGCTCCTCCACGGCGGTGGAGTTTTAGCTCTTCCTTTTCCAATTTGAAGCCTCCTCCAGGTTCTTTTTGGTCACATCATTGGTTATTTTTGGGGAAACCCACCACAGGTTAGGTGCTGCACAAAGCACGACGTGAAGAACATCTTGGCCCCGAGATCCAGCGTCGTAACTCACCCTTGGAACCGGGTTCTCGGCCAAATCCTCTGCTCCTCTGACAACGTGCTTTAAATCACATCTTAACATTGATCCAATTAATGCAGCTCTTGCTAAACCAGAGGATTTCTGAGTCTCCTCCTGACCACTGCGTGCTCTTGGTTGGGTTTAAACGTGGTCAAGAAGTTGAAGTCAATCCCAACTTTCCCCTCTTTTCATCTTGATGGCAGCTGAAACCACTTGAAGGTGGTTTCTTCCCCAATAATTAACCCCCAAAAGTGATCATTCTCAACTGTGGGGATGCTCTTGTAGGTCTGATTTATTTCTTTCAAATCCCATTGGAATATCCTGCATCCACCCATGCCCCGCTCTCCGTGGCCTCAGGACAAACGGGTTGGAGAAGGAGCTCATCCTGGTTTTCACGATCCTGATCTCATGTCCTTCTAGTGAGGAGATGCCAGGAGGAGCACGGCAAAGAGCTCATGCTCCAAAGGGCTCAGCAGGAGACTGTGAGGATGGAAAGGTCCAACAATGGGAAGGGAAAGCGCCTGAAATGGGCTCATCTACGGATGGGCAACATCCCAAGCCTACAGTCCCACCACCATGAGCTCTGGGGGCATCAAAGGCATCTTCCCAAAGCTTATTTAACCCCATCCCTACATGGATGGGCTCCAACACTTCTTGTTGAAGCAACACTTTGTGAAGAACCAGCTTTGTGTCCAAGCTGGTTCTATGGGAAGTTTTGCCATGGGAACGTCCATCACAGATGACCTCAAGTGACCACAGCTAACAAGACCCTTCCACCACTGGAATTACACCCATCAGGCTTCAATCCCCTCTCCCCCTCTTTCCACACCTTTTATCCTGCTCCTCACGACAGCCGTAAACAGATCCTTGGAGCAACATCCAAGGACCAGCAGTGGGAGAAGCTGCTCTGAGCGGGATGAGCTCCGTTTATCCCGGCTGTCGTTCCACAGCTGAAAAATCAGAGGAACAGACCTCAATGTCTCAAAATGCAAAAAAAAAAAAAAAAATCCCGACGTATAAAACCCTTTGAAAGCGGCTCCAAATTAAGAGCTCCGTCGAGGCTGTCAAGCCCCCGCGAGCTGAGTCTACAGCACCTTCCCTGGGAAGAGGGAGCTCGGCCCATTTATTTGGATGATGAAAGCAAAGGGATCTAAAAATTGCACTCCTTCGTTAATGAGCAGCCGAAGGGATCCGTAAGCATAATTCCAGAGGCCGGTAATATTTTATATAATCGGCAAGTGGTTTAAATTGAAAAGCCCCAACTGAATCAATATTTACTGCATTGAAACGAAATGAATAGTAATAAGTCACTAAGCTCCCTGTCCTGTTTCATAAAATAAAAAATTATAAAAATGAGCACAGGCGCGGAGCGACCATCGCATCAACTTTTACGGCACTCGGGGAGTCGTAACCGACTGTTCTCATCAAATCCAAATTGTAAAAAACCTGCCCGAGGAAGCCTCACTTCAGCAGCGCCAACGGGAAAGAAAAAAAAAAGGGGGGGAAAAGAGGAGGCGAGAGTTTTACCAACGCAGGCAAAAAGGCTCGCAAAGCTGCGCCTCCACGGGCGGGCAGAGCCTTCTTGGATGCTCCACGAAGAGCTTCCTACCGGATTTCCCACAGAGGATTTGCCAAGATGCCCTCCCGGATGGATCCCAGCCTCCAGAGGATTTTGCCACAGCTCTGGATCCGGCCGATGCAATCCTCACGTTTGCAAGTTGGTTGGTGTCACCTGTGCACGGGTGGGAATGATGCAGATCCATGAGGATCTGCCCACCAGGATGTGCCAGGACCGGAAAACGGGTCCAGGCTAAGATTCAGGTCTAATTCCCTGTCCATCCACAAACCCATGGGTGACACGGGATTAATGGCAGGGATTACAAACAGGGGCAGCACATTCAGTCAGTCCAGTCCTGCTGGATTGAAACGGGTCGCCTGGAGAGGGTGTGGACTTCCCGTCCCTGGAAGTGTCCAAGGCCAGGTTGGATGGGGTTTGGAGCAACCTGGGATAGTGGGAGGTGTCCCTGCCCATGGCAGGAGGTGAAACTGGATGGTCTTGAAGGTCCCTTCCAACCCAAACCATCCCATGATTCCATGATTTTAATCCCACATCTTCACACAATGTACAAGGAAGTCGTTTTTTCCTGCTCCTTATTAATCAGGTTTTTATTCTTAAAAATCCAGAAGTTCAGAAAAACAGACATTGAGGAGCTGAGCGTGTCCAGAGAAGGGAATGGAGCTGGGGAAAGGTCTGGAACACCAGGAGTGGCTGAGGGAGCTGGAGGGCTCAGCCTGGGGGAAAGGAGGTTCGGGGGGATCTTCGGGCTCTCCACGACTCCCTGACAGGAGGGTGGAGCCAGGTGGGGTTCGGGCTCTGCTCCCGGGGAATAAGGGACAGGACAAGAGGAAATGACCTCAAGCTGTGCCAGGAGAGGTTCGGGATGGACATCAGGATGAATTTTATCATGGAAAGGGTTATCAAGCCCTGGCACAGCTGCCCAGAGCAGAGGTGGAATCACCACCATTCCTGGAGGGATTTAACATCCATGTGGATGTGGCACTTGGGGACATGGTTTAGTGGTGACCTTGGCAGTGCTGGAGGAATGGTCCGACTCAATGAGGGTTTATCCAACTTCAATGATTCCATGATTCCACACCCTGATTTGGGTTGAAACAGCGTTATTTTAGATGCAGAAGAGACCAGGAATTTTTTAGAGGGAAGGAACAGGAAAACATTCCCGCTGTCTCCCACAACTCTCACAAAGTTCCTTCCCATGACACAAACAAGGTTTCCCCTTTGCCCCCTTTTATCCTTGCATTTAAAAAGGAATTAAAAGCAACCGAGACGTTGCCTTCGACACTCCCTCCTCCTCCTTATTGAGCCATAAAACCTTTTCCCATATAAAATATCCTGAACTGGAACAGCTTTGGGGTTTCCCCAGAGATTCACCCCTCATTGCCTCCGTTTACATCCTGCTTTCCACACCAGAGGACGGCAGGAACACAGACCTGGATTCGCCACCAACAATTCCAGAAGCAATTATTAAATCTCCACTTATGCGGGGGAGATTAAAGGAAATTATTTGCAACCAAAACGTTATTTCAGCTTGGAAAACCGTTCCTGCTCACAGACAGGTGGCCGCGGGATCCACGCCAACTTCGGGAATCCCTCTGCTCTTTTTTTTCCCCACTTTCCCAGCTTTAACAGCTGTGACCTCTCAGACCTCCCCGTATCCTCCTGCAAATCCTCCTTCCAGGCGAGCCCGGAGGGCAGCAGGAGCTGCAGATGCTGCCGAGCCCGCCTGGCACCTGGGGATGGATGGATGGACGGACGGGGAACGGGGAAGCTGCTGGATGCAGATGGTCGGCTTTGCCGGTGCCAAGGGCAGTGCCGAATCCAGCCTCATGCTGAAATCCACACAGAGGTGCCAGGATCTAGCCCGGGAAGAGTCAAGGAGAGACTGGATAGTCCTGCACCATCCACACATTCCCGAACGGAATAAAACCAAGGTTTGGAGGGAACACAATGGCTTCGTCCCAAGGGAAGCTCCGCCAGAGAGAGAATTTGGGTGTAAAAAGAGGAAATCTCAGTGCTCTGCTGGGGAGAGACCAGAGCTGGTAGGAGGGATATTAGTTGGTATTAGCGAGCTAATTCCAATTATTTCTAAGGCAGCAGAAGGAAATAAACACCCAGGAACTGAGAAAGTTGATTATATAATCCCAGAATAATTTGGGTTGGAAGGGACCTTAAAGATCATCTCATTCCAACCCCTCTGCCATGGGCAGGGAACCTTCCAGGAGATCTTCCAAACGTTATGTAGGGTTTGGAGATGAATATTTAATTATTTAGGAATTTTTCTCCATGTTGAGTACAACAGACACTTAAACTCAACTGGAAATTTCATTAACTCAGCCCAAGGGTGAAATTTGACCCGTGGGGGAGATGTACAAGTTCCTTCCTTCCTTTCCTTCCTTCCATTGCATGAAGCCCTTTCCAGCTCCTGGAAAACAGATCCCGCTGCCCAGCGAAGCTCTCGGAGATCTTATTTAGGATCCCTCTGCATTTGCCAATCCAGGAGTTTCCTCCATCTTTTTTAGAGGTTTTTTTAATATCTTTTTTTTGGGATGTTCCTGTGCAGGGCCAGGAGTTGGATTTGATGATCCTTCCACCCAGATTTGTCCCACCAGGATGAAACAGATGAATCCATCCTTCAGCCTGAAAGAAGCCTAAATGTTTGCTTCGCCTGGACGGAATTAATCAGTGCAAAACGATGCTCCGGCACTTGCCAAGTGACCTTTTTTGCCCCCAAAAACCGGATTGCTCATTCTCGAGCTCCGAGACCTGCCCGGGCACAGCCCGGAGCTCAGCCCAGATGCCAGCACCAGTTGGACTCAGCTCAGCGCAGCAGCTCACGAAGAGGTTTAAAGGAATTCATCCCAATTTTATCCCAATTTTATCAACAGGGAGAGTAATTCGGGGAATTTATGCCTCGTGGAGCTGCCATTCAGCCATGCTCCGCTTCCCCCTTCCTCCTTTTATGGGTGTTTTTTTCTTTTAAATTCCAACTTTCACACTGGAATTGGCACAGGAAAACTTCAGGGCTCGATCTGCTGAAAGGTTGGAGAAGTTACGACCCTTTGTAGGGAAAACCATCTGGGAAAAGGGTGGAAAAAAAGCAGCTCTGCCATTACTAATCTCTTATTAGAGTAGAAATTTAGGAATTAAATACATTCCTCCCTCCCACAGCTGTCACTGTCAGGTGAAAAAAACAGGGAGCGTGTAAACACCCAGCACCAGAAAATATATTCCAAATGGGATGCTATTAGGAGGGATAATTAGCCTTAGAAAAACCATTTCCAAAGGGTCCAAACCACTTCAAAATGAGTTTTAAATACAGCATGTGGCCAATTTGGAAAACTTTATCCACAGGGAGATTTCATCTGGCCAAGCTACTCTGCTGCTGCTGAAGTCCAGGTTAGAAAAGGTGAATAACACCCAATAAAATTTCTATTATTTAAAATTACAGCTGGCGTTCGGGGAATTTGGATGGAGAAAAGGAAGAGTTGAACTTGGAACTTCGTGGTCCCACGACAGATTTGATCCTGGAGCACCTGGGCAGGAATAAATGGATGCCCTGGGACAGAGTGAGCAGCACCAAGAGGGTTAAAGGGCTTTAAAGACCGGCTCCAAAGCCCAACAGGAGCACGCTCAGTCCCTGGGGGACTTGGAACAAGATGTATCCCAAGATCGCATTTTTTATGGAATCATGGAATGGTTTGGGTGGGAAGGGACCTTCAAGATCATCCAGTTTCACTCTCCTTCCATGGGCAGGGACACCTCCCACCATCCCAGGTTGCTCCAAGCCCCTTCCAAGCTGGTCTTGGACACTTCCAGGAATGGGGCAGCCACAACTGCTCAGGGAAACCTGTGCCAGGGCCTCACCACTCTCCCAGGGAAGAATTCCCTCTAACTCTGCCGTCTGGCAGTGGGAAGCCATTCCCTGTGTCCTGTCCCTCCATCCCTTGTCCCAAGTCCCTCTCCAGCTCTCTTGGAGCCCCTTTAGGCACTGGAAGGGGCTCCGAGTTCTCCCTGGAGCCTTCTCTTGTCCAGGTTGGACACTCCCAGCTCTTCCAGCCTGGCTCCAGAGCACTCAAGAGAATTTTTGACTTTTTCCACCTTGGCATGGGAATGACCATCTCCAAACTGGTGTCCCAGCACCTGGAGGTGACACCATCACTGAAGAAGATCTCTTGGATTACCTGAGCCCACATTTTCCCCCCTCTCAGCTGAGTTCCTGCACCAGACAATCCATCCCCGACCCAAAACCACTGACCCATAGCCACGAACTCCCAACTTTTAATCCCTCTGAACCTCCTCACTAAGAATGTTCCGCTTTTCTCCGACAGCTGCTGGACTTGGAAAGCACGGAAAGGCCTCACAAAAGAGGAGGAAAAGAAATCCTGGCTAATGAAAATCACTCCTGAGCAAATCCTCCTCGAGCCGCCCGTGCATGTGCTCTCAGCCTATTAGAAACACTAAAGAAAACTCAAAATTCCATGGGAATGGAATGGGAATGGAATGGTGGGAGCAGCAAGTCAGGAAGACGCTGCCCAGGAGCTCGTTGAGAAGTGGCACCACCACAAACACCTCTGCTCTGTGACACGACAGAAGCGACGTCCTCCATGCTGGTTTTAGTCCCTACGGGATCTTTCCCCTTGGGTTTGTCCAGCCCTGGGGGTTGGGAATGCTCGTGTAGCACCCCAACGGAACTGGGAGATGGTTCCTCACCCCAAACCTCTCCAGACTGCCCTGCACCTCTCCAAACAAACACTTCCTGGAATGCAGAATCTCCTTTTTTTATCTCATTTATCATCTCAGTTTGTCTTTTTCCATGGGACCCTTTGGTTGCAATCCATCAGGGTTCCAGAATCTCCTCGTCCCTGACCCACAGTATCCCAAAAGACCCTTCAGAATCGATCTCTAGAGCCAGCCTGGTGCTGAGGACCCTAAATCCACACTGCAAATCAAACACATTCCA
>VZTA01021961.1:0-26216 GCA_013398855.1 Mohoua ochrocephala
GTTGGATGGGGCTCTGAGCCATCTGACCTACTTGAAGATCTCCCTGCTTCTTGCAGGACTGTTGGACTAAAAGACCTCTGAAAGCCTCTTCCAACCCAAACTATTATGTGATTCTATGAAACACGGGAATACAAAGCAGATTAGCAGTGTCACTCCTGTTCAGCATTCAGAGAGGAGGAGCAAGTTGACATTCTAATTGTCAGGGTAACGTCCCAACTGTCCACAGTACACATATGCCTGGATCTGTAACTCAAACAGCCCATTCTCACAAGCAGTCTTTCTAGGCTATGAACATTACTATTTATTTGTCCATGTACTACTTGTGGCCGTGGCTTTTAGAGAAAACCAAGACCTGAATATATTACATCTTCTAAAATGATGGGTTCAGTTACTACACAAGGAAACTGTCAGGAGACAGACACGCCATGAGAAGAGGACTGTGTTTTTAACAGTCTCCTCTCACATAAGTCAGTACAGTACATTGAATACTTGTGTCCTGGCATGTACTGACCAAATATTTGTATGCCAAAGTCTTGCAGAACTTTCCCTCTAGCAAGGATTTCCAAAAAACAGTAGAAGATATTTCTACTCTAAAACTAGTTTGTTATTTTTACTAAAACATGAGTTTCTGTTCCTAGCCCATCCTCCACAAAATAATATCCCGCTGAGAAAGTTTTCAGCTTTGGAAATGGGAGAAGACAGTGGCCTGAATTTAATGAACATGAATTAAGATTCAGATTTTTAATTTTCCATCTGCCTCTCCCGGCATAAATAGATGGGACACAATTTTCCTGCAGTATCCACAATACAGAGAGTCCACAAAATTACTGTTTATATGAAATTTTTCAATTTGTTCTCTCTACCCATTTTTTAAACTTCAGAGTAAACCAGAATCACCAATACTAGCTCTCCCATAGTGTATCTTCTTTGAAAACGTTTATCATATGCCTAACTCCTCTAAATGGGAAATCAGCAATCTTGAGTGGATCAGTCAACTTTAATCTTCCTTGAGAAGACTCCCATAAATTGCTACAAAAGTCTGTGTCATAAATATTCTAAGTTGCGGTTTATGAGCAGAGTGAGAAGCTGTAGACAGGAGAGGATAAATCCCAGGACTCAGGAAATGCAGTGTAAACTACAGCCAAGCTGAGTGCTGTTCTACTTAAGAAATTAAAGGAACAAAGCTTGTAGAGGTTGTAAGGTACAACAGGGGTTGTACTTATGCCAAGCTCTTTGGCATACAGTCTTAGGCAACAGAGAAGGGCAAGGCAAAACATACCATTTTTGTGCAACTTCATTCACAACAATCCTTCAACTATATTACTTAAATATTTAATACGCAAAAAACACTTATGTAAGGCTACTTTTTCCCTGTGAGGGTGGCGAGGCACTGGAACAGGTTGCCAGAGAAGCTGTGGATGCCCCGTCCCTGTAATTGCTTGAAGCCAGGTTGGATAGAGCTTTGAGCAACATGGTCTAGTGGAAGGTGCCCCCACCCATGGCAGGGGGCTGGAATTAGGTGATCTTTAAGGTCCCTTCCAACCCAAATGACTCCAAGGCTCTGTGACTCTATACTGCATAGGATAGGATCCAGGGATATTGACTGGATAGGAATACTTATGAACAGTGGGGAGACAGCTGACACTAGATGTAAACCCTAGCTTTGTGTCCTTTGACTTTTTCCTATGATCTGCATAGAACACAGACAGTTAAACAAAAAAAACCATTTCATCCAGCCTCTGACAGAAATCGATGCAGACATTTCCAAAGGAGCAATATAAATTGTTACAGCAGCAGTTCCCAGAGTTACAGTACACAGTGCACCAGTGATCTCTCAAAATCCAAACCTCGTACTTGCTTCCAGATTGATCAAAAATAGACCTATGATCCCAAAAAAAGACCTACAATCCCAAACTCTGGACCAGACTTTTTCATGTGATAATGTCATGGGAAATGCAATTAAATTAAAGGCCAACATGATGACCAAACTATCCCATACTTCAGCAAACATCTAAGCATATCTAGATTTCTCACATATAAGGTCAACAAAACTAAGAAGGATTCTAGAATTTTCAGTTCTGAGAAGAAAGTACTCATCATTTAATTAATTTTGGTACGCTTTCACATCCAGTTTGATTTTCAGTTGCACATTTATTTATATGATTTATACCAAATTAGTGCTGTAAACCTTGGCTCTGAGTACGCTAGCATAAATTTAATTTCACAGTAAAATTCAGTAAAAAAAAATGTTCTTTTTGGTATATAAAAAAAGTGTAAATTTGTGATGCCAGTATATAGGAAAAAAACCCACCCTTTTTGCCTCTAAATAGAATATACTTAACAGCTAGAAACAATCCAAAATGCAACTTTGGATGCAACTCCAGCAGAGTCAATTTATTTTGGTCACATTTTTTGAAGATTCCTTTTTAATGGCTGTGTACCTACTATGCAAGTTAAAGCTGGAAAACTGGTGTAAATATAGTTTATAGGGGTGGTTTTTTCCCCTTATGGCTTCCTTAGTCATATCCTAGCTTTGCACAGAATCAACCACGTTGTGGTAGCCCTGAAAAAACACGAAGGTCACTTAAGTTTCTGTTCAAAGCAAGTAACTTCAAGAGAGAAAGCGTGAATTGGCAGCTGAAGGCAGCATGCAAGCAGTCTGTGTTCATCTCATCTGAATCTTTTCGGTGCTGCACTATCAGAACAGGGCTGGAGAGGGTGTCCTGGTTGGTTCTGTACATCAGCAGGAATACCTGTGCCCAGGTGCTCGCTGACTGCTCAATTGGCTCATCTGTAAACTGCTCCTGGCAGCAGCTCACTTGAACAACATCGTGAAACCAAAGGCACCACACAGGATCTAAACCACTATTTTTCGCTTGGTGTGTCAGTTCAGAAACACAAAGGAATTAATTTAAAGGGAAAAGTCTATCTCATAGGAGACTAAAAATTCAATAAAAGCACTGAAGATTCAATTAAATAACGCTCAAAAAAAAGCTTAAAAAAACCCAGCTCCCAAAAATCTCCAAACAATCAACCTTTTCATATCGGAACAGAGATAGTCTGATCCTCCAAACAATATAAAAACATAACACAGTTAAAAAAATCCACAAGCACACTTACAGATTAGGAACGCTTTCCTTAATCAGCATTAAACATCTATAAACATACATGCATTTCTTTTCTTTTCTTAGTGTGTAAGTTAATGCCCAAGCCCTATCTTGAGCCATGTGAAAACATGCTTGCTACCCCCATACAAACAACTCCAGTTTCCAGAAACCAACAGCAAGAAAATATACATTAACATTCTTTCTCACTGAAAATAATCAAGAATATAAAATGAAACCAAAAAGTCTGCAGGTTTTAACCCTAAAAATGGTTTAAATTATGTTTTAAAAAATCATTTTGATTTACAGTATATATCTGTTTTTTACAGAAATTTATTGAGTACTGAAACAAATTTCAACTTTTTAATGTCTTTTTGAACAGAAACAATTTTTAGAATCCAGTGTGAACTTATCGAAATTGTTTTCAGTGCTCTGAAAATGCATTTCTACAAATAAACTACCACCAAATTCTAATAACTGTCATCTTAAAATCTGCACGTGTTGAAGGAATTAACACTTCTCATTCTACAGTTCCCATTGCATTTAAGTAAAAATACTTTCCACACTGACATCTAGTGAAGTTTTACAGTAAGGAGAAAAATCATATTCTAATACTTTGTACTTACAAAAGGCTTTAATTTTCCAAATTACTTATACTTTAAATTACTAGAATTTCCAACACGCTTGTACATCACACACTTTTTTCTTTTGAAAGTATTTTGCCACTACTGTTAATAAATAACATATTTATCTGTCAAAGGATCAGACATTCTGATGGGTATATTAGAGAAAGTTACAATGGTAAAATCTGGTGTGATTAAGGTTAAAACATGAATAGCAAAGTTAGTGTTTTCCTTATAAGGGCTTAACATCCAACATTAACAAAACAATTCAACTAAAATCAGTGGGAACTATGAGTGCAGAATATTTTAATTCATACATTTCAGATATTAATAAGACAAGTCACCTCTCTTCTCTAAGCAGTTTCCAAAAAGCCTGTATTCCTACATTCTCTCTGTAATCAACGAAGAAAGAAAGGTTCTTCTGGGAATACCCAATTAGCCTGCTGCCCTGAATCATCCCAGAGCTTAGGCTTGGTAGGCTGCACAGACAGCACACAGAGTCTTTGAGGGTTCAGGAACAGAGGGACTGTTAGGGAGAGCATGTGAATTCCTCGAGCCCAGAGCTGCCCATCTACTCACACAGGGACAAGAGACAACCTCAGATACCTTCTACCCTCCTTGAGCTGTGCTCCAGAGAGGCAAGACATGATGCTCTACCAGCTACAATATTAATTTCAGAACTTACTAAGGTTCTAAAGGCAAAGTCTCATTTTTATGCCTCATCAAAAAAAAAAAAAGGCAGTTAAGCACTGCCTGACATAACATACAGAAGGTTCAGTGCTGACTTCGGGGAAAATGCATCACCTACTGAATGACAAGCAAACCAATAAATGCTTTCTGCAGTGACAGATACTTGAAGAGAGACAGATAATGCATTCCCCTCCTCTCATTAGCTGGCTCTACTCTGGATACGAGTTTGGGCTCTGCTTGTTCAGACTGCCATGTAGCTGCAGTTTGCAACAGCACCATTTGGCTTCAAATGAGGCTTCAAGCCTCAAAACACAAAGGAAAAGAAAGGGAAGGTCCATTTAGACAGAAATCACACTTCAAATGGAAACACGCCTGGGCAAAAGGTTTTCAACATTTTCTTTGTAAAAATGGTAGTGATCTAGAAGTCAAAAAAATCCTAGGGACTGGGACCCCAGCACTTCTGTTTGAGCTCCAATCTACTGGCATCATGGCTATTGGCTTCTCAAGATGAGTCTGGAAAGCTAGATGTTTTCTGGTGCTTGAGGGAGGTGTTAGGAAAAACAGCTGGATATTAAATTATATTTTGGCTAAAAGCTACCTGACGCTAAGTTACACACTTGTAATAACTTCAATTGCAAGGCAAAAATACCAGTAATTAATTGTGGCAATGGGACAGGATTTAAATAAACCAAACAGAATTCTTGGTAGTATATAAAACGTAAATATCTGAAAGCTATCAACAGTTTATGCACTGAAATTAGTTCCACTTGCAATGGCATCAGAAAGAGTTTCTCCAGTTAGTAACCTTCTTTTCATCTGAATCTAATCTTGACAACAGAACCACCATCAAGAAGTAAAAAATGGAAAAATTGCTTCTGTTTAAAACAAGGAACTCTTAATACTTGCACTGTATATTGTATTTCATCACAGAGAGGCTCAATAATCTGAGGCAATATCTTAACTCCAAGCCATCCTACAGTGCTGTAAGCTGTCTGTGGTAACAATAAGCACTGGGTCTAGGTGGATCCAATCACTGGAAACCACTCAAAAGTATACACACAGTGTCAGCCTCAGAATGTGGCAACAAAAATCTTACTGAATCCCCGAGCTGACTCTGGTTTTGCCTTTTACAGAAAAATGGTGGTTTATATGCTAAACTGAAAGGATGTCTGAAAAAAGAAAACATACTTCTCTGTCTGGTATCACAACAAATTCGGTAAGCAGCTCCTCACAGACAATGTAGAGAAGGCATTTGAGCTCAAGTAAAATGGATTAGCTTTTGCTGAAATCAATGCAAAAACATGAACTGAACACTGGCAGCTGAACCTCAAAAATCTTCAAGAATAACATGGATAAAGAGTTCATTTCCATACAGTCCCTCTGGACTGAACTAAAACGAGAAAGAAAACTTCTGAACATCTGGTACCACCACAACACTGGGTATGAAAAGCTCTTGCTACCCTTTCCTTTTTGTGCCACATTGCAGGACTGAAATGACTACCTTGGATAGTTCTGAACCATGGTCAAAAAATGTAACAAGTTCCAAATTCCACCTGCAAAAAGATACAAAGTCACTGTAAGGGTACCTGCTTAGCCATCAATAAGAAGCCAATCTGCCTGACTAAATACACAATTCTAAACCACTCCACAAAGCAGGCCATGCCTGAAAGCAAGGTCTGCTTTAATTTAGTAAAATATGCTTCATGACAGAAAGGTAATTGACTGACAAAGACCTTTTTTTTTCTCACCTATAAGCAATCCTAAATATATGCCTCTCACATTCTCTATAGCACCAAAGTACATTTCAGTGTATTATTTTCTTAATTTTTGGAGGACCTAGGGCCAAGCTCAGTAATGAATTTAGTCTTTGAAAATCAACTAAACCTACTTACACAAGGAAATTAGCCAGTTTATCATTAGACTTGAGACCCAGGCCAACGCGACCTGCTTAAGGAAAAGAAAAAGAAGAAAACAATAATCACCAACATCAATTCCTTGCCATGCTGCGGTTGTGTAATTAGCTTACTGAAACCAATTAACTGCACATGAAGATGCAGTTATAAATAAACAAATGCTAAAATGCTAGATGAGAAGACTTGATTATTCTGCTAAGTTCAGCGACAGATGCTAAAATGATTCCACATTCCTTGGCTGACAGGTTTAGAAAGGATACCTTTCCCATCCAAAAAATTCCACCAGACACCAACTGAAGATATCCTGATTCACTCAAATCAAGCAAGATGTTTTTAATACAAACTCCTACGGAATCGGATTCTCCAGAATACAGGGATACCTCAGGCACAAACAACAGATTAAATAAGAGTTCCTCTACCTTCAAGCCATCTCCTAGTTTGCCAATGAAGCTCCAGTGAAAGAGTATCTAGGGCGAGCTTCATCTCACCTAATTTTATTCATCTAAACTTTTGACTTGAAGCATAAAGTCTCTATTCAGGCTCTTCCTCCCGTCAGCTGTAGATGGGTGTTCCTTGAGAAAGTTAAGTCCCACTTAAAGATATATATCCAAAAACCTAAACTGTCTGCACCTTGAAGTTAGGTAGAGGTTTAGCTCACCTGTTATTCACTGGTCAAGTAAAATATAACTATATTCATACACTAAGGAAGGTAATTGTCTCACTGCAATAGGACAACATTTCTCAAGTATCTATTTTAAAAATAAGATACTATGTTGGGGCATTTCCTCTCAAACCTCTTCTATGGACCACCTGGACAGCTATCTCAAACCAGGCATTTCATTTAAGACAATGGAAAAATGAGCAAGATGAAACCCTGACTTAGTGCACAGCACCACAAACATACATTTAGATTTAGCTGAGCAGATACTGAAATTTCACTTCCCTATCTTTAATAATACAGATAACTCATTTAGAGTCTTTTGAGTATTAACAGTGGTAATTTAAATTGACCTTAACATTTGTAGGGGGTGTTTGCACACCAGGAAGCCTAGAGGATGAGTCTAAATCCATCTAAATCCATTTGGAATAAAATAAAGCAGAAAGCCTGCAGAACACACAAGGTAATTGAGTGCACAAGACAATCTGGGCTGGCAGCAGTAGTGTTGAGTCCATTAATTGTCATTAGAACACCGGGGACTTTGCCAGTCCAGTCTAATCACAATGCCTTGGCCTATCCACATTACTCCTTGAAATGGTGAAGTTCACCAAGTTTTGGTCAGACTGAGGATCTTGGGGAACACCAAGGTGTAATAGGATTTCAAGCACGGATGCTCATCCACCAAGAACTGCAATAAGTATATCTTGCAGTTTTCAGTCAACAGAAGAGTTTGTGGAAGAAAATTTAAACCACACCTTTTTATCATGCTACCTATTCCAGTTAAATTCTTTGTATCTTTGATTGCCTTTCAAATAGAGCAAATACTGGTTTTTAACACAGAAGCAGATCCTCAAATAAAACAAACAAGTCAGCTTGCAGTAAACCAGCTTCATCTAGTAGCTCACAGTATGAGTAGTGATGAATCTGCTGACATTCCACAAATCTAAGAAAAAAAAAAATCACACGATTTGTATAATTTTAAACACTACAGACATATTCAGAGGTTTAAGTGATTTTGTTTAAAAATTTTCACCTCATATGAAACACATTATTTAAAGAAAAAAAAAGATGCAACATATATAAACATGACATTATTCATAAACCATACTAACATTACACTAAGCATTGAAGTTACATTTTATTCTGTAATGCTTCTTTTTCTGGAAACAAACAACAGAACAAACTAAAGAAACAAACCAAACTTCTGGTGGGGCACAGAAATCCTGTCCAGATGGACTTCATAGGCTGGTAAAACAGAAGCAATAACCAACAGACAATTTCCACTGCACTGCTTCAGGACATGCCCATACGTGCAACTCCCGCAGACGTACCTGAGGCAGTTTACCCAAGGACAGCAACATAAATGTGCCAGCCAGCACCAAGGCACGGCCTTGACCACTCACTTGCAGATGCATTCCCTTTTTGGGTGGATGTTGAACCTCATTTAAACACTGTCCTGCTGCAGTTGCAACCATCTCGACTCATCAGTGTGAAAACTCTTTGCAGCATGTGTGTGAACAGAGCAATGTTTTGACAGCAACACAAAAGCATTCCAACAGGCAGACACCACCTCTCAACTACCCACTTAGAACAATGAGAAAATGCTGGACTGACTCCCTACACCTGTCTGAGGCAAATGCCAGATGTGCTCTTGCTTGACAAGAAGGTCTCATGGAAACTGGTCGATTCTCTGCTCCTATTTCATCTTAGCCATTTCACCCTGACCCAAACACTTGAATTAATGGATCTCACCTGAGGAAATTTTTTAATACTCATATGAATTTAAATAATTCCTTTTATTTGAATTAATTAACTTTCCTATTTCCTATGTAAAGTAGAGCAGCATTAATTACCTACATTCTACAGACTAAGAAAGTGAGATAGGCAGAGAGGAGCTCTGCGGTACGAGAGGTAACTGAAGGAAGAACCTGAACAAGATGGATATAAAAATTTCCAGTGAGATCAGTGGGTGTTACTTAAATCACATGCTGCTGCGGGTCTCCTGACACTCACTCACGAGATTAAAGACACAGTGTTAAAGAACAGCACTAGGGACCAACCAGCACTACTCTAAACCTGTAATACCGAGTATAACCAACCAGTCAACGCGCTCACATCACTATCAAGCCCCATTAAGAGAATTGTTGTAAACCAGAAAAGTCAGAGTGCCATAAGTGATCATGTTAACCTTCTTTTCTCTTCCACTCCTCATTCTTTCACTTTTCAAAGGACAGCAAGGTTTCCAGAATAATCTACACATCACATGTGCTCTTTTCCCCAACTCGAGGTCCAAGATCATAAAATGAAAGTTGAGATCCTTACAGATACATAATTTCATAAATCAGGACCTCAAGACAAAGCAAATATACAATAAATGAAGACTGACAATGGCAACACTAACACTCCACAGGTGTCAATAAGCGATGCCTCCTGGGTAACTACATGCCAGTCAATTGGTTAAAAACACTAGCTAAGAAATTTTAAAGGCAATCTTCAGCCTGCATAAAGCAGGCTTTACACTCTAGTGCGCTTACTGTGTATGCTCCTGACTACCACCACCACTCCTTTAATACTCTTTCTGGGTTTACAGAGTTGCTTATAGAGAATGGTGAAAGAACAGGTCAGGAACTTTCATTTTCATCTGGATTTTAACTCCTGGAATGCAATCCAACAGTCATACATATTTAAATGCAGGACGACTGAATCGAGGGTAAAACTCATGGAGGAGAAATGGAAATTCTGTCATTTTGACTCTTTACTGCCTCTACTTTCTACCTCATTAAGACAGAAAACAGTATTATTTCTTAGCATTCTACTTCTGGGATGCACTCACTTTGCACAGGACAAAGGAAAAGTGAACAGGATTTTCATAGTTTGTAAAGAGATAAGTATGTTATGTATGATAAGTAAGTTATAAGTATGTTTGTAAAGTGTAAGTATGTAAGTATTAAGTAATGTTGATTTATGTTTAGTTTCCTAACAAAATGGTATAGAGATTTCGGCTTTCTTAGAAGTGCTTCTGCTACACATTACCCTGGAGGAATGAACTCAGTCCTATCCCATCCCAAAAGTCTGAGAACCTGCCTTGCAATGATACTTCTTCAATAGAGTCATTTTGGAGCTTAAAAACACTCTTACTCTAAAAGGTTTGCTGATGGGAGGAAAGCATAAACTTTTCCAGGTAGTTAATGTGTCGCTTCCCTTCAATTCTCTACAGTAGCTATTAGCCAACAGTACAGACTACACCCCATGTTCCAAGATTCTTATATCCAACACTAAATCTGAATCAGCAAGTCTCTACAACACCTGGAATGACAACAATGGGTACACAGTAAATGAAAATAATTGATTATTATATAGTTGAAAAAAACATTTTCTGTATACTTAAAAGAAATAATATTTTCTGTAAAAAAATATAAAATAAATAAGCATCACCAATTACATACACAAGAAGTAATACAAAGAAAGGGCCTAGTCTTCCATTTATGAATAAAAGCATCTGGAACAATGCCTATACAAACCTACAAATTTCTTCTCTGTTAATTCCACATTGTTTTCCCATGAGCAGACCTGGTTTTCTGTAACCAATTTTGATTTGCATAAAGTCTTCCCAGAAAGTGAACCATTACCTAACCTAATGATTTCTCCATTAATGGACATTTTGGCAACAACAGATAATGGAGAATCCTTGATTAGTTTCAGGAGAATTCTGACTAGCATAAACGGGCACTCCCTCAGTGAGAGCCTCAGAGCAAGCTTCCTTCAAAAGCAGGACATTCATTGTGCTGAGGGAAGATGACTGATTTAGGTATCCTGAGAAGATGAAAGTGTAGCCAAAACGGTTTTTTGCTTTTGCAAGAGATGGGCATATCTGAGGCCCTGATATCCAAAGATGTTACACTAAATGGATGAAATACCTGCTCTTTAGTTACTAATAGCCCCTCTTCAACCGCAGCTCTAGGCTCTGTCTCTCTGTCCTATGCATTGGCTGAGGGGCAGTCCGAGATCCCAAGGCATAGCCCAAACGAATGAGAGGACACAATTCCTTTTGCAGCCCCTTCTCAGCCCCACTCCATCCACAGCTCTAGGCTGTCTCTCTCCCAACCCTAATGCTAGCCCCAGCCCAATGCATCACAACCAAATCATATTCCCTCAAAGGTCCAAACCACCATCTTCTCTTTAATTTTAATTCCTTTATCAGGGAATGTTCTTCAAAACTCAGTTTGACATCAATAACACAGTCATTATTACTAATGCAGCTTTTTTCATTAAGCCCCAAGAATCCAAAGTGGCAGCTAGCCCCTCAGTCCCTGAAACACAGACTACATAGCTGCAGTTGGACTGTAGTGCTGCCTTTGAATATCACTGTTCACTGAGAAGTTGCTTACTAATGTGGTTTCCCTCTAAGCACAGCGTGAAGAGTGAAAAAGGAAAAGAACAGGTACTTTTGAGTGCAAAGGATCATAGTTTGGCATCTGAAATGTATTAGAGGATTTACCACAAAAGGATTGTTTAAGCTCTGTCTTTTTAGCAGTTGAATTGGCAAGAAAACAAATTCAGGAATCATGCTTACAAAAGGTGACATACTGGAGTTTGCACATCCTTAAAGTATAATAGCCTGCTTTAAGAGAGGTTGCTTAAATTTGTGCAACCTCCATTTTTTCAGCAGTAAAACGTAATTAATAACCCTACCTTTTCTGACAATGGGACTATGAAACTTAATTCATTTAAATTCTGCGAAAGTCTTTTGAGCTCCTTGTATTGAAATTGTTATTTAATTACATATTCTTATTATTCTGAAGGAGCAGCTGTAACAAAAAAAATCTCATTTCTTTTATTGTATATTGCATTTTGCATGTAACTGTCCAACCCCCCAAAAAGAGCACTAGTCCATCTGTCCCTGTCGTGATAAGGATTTATGATAGTCAAACTGTGTTATATGAGAAAAGCATCAGGGTTTTAACAGCACTTTTAAATTACTTACATTAACGTTCTTTTCCTGAGTTTCATGTACATTTTAAACTAGATTTGTTTATCCATTAAAATACATTCTAGTCTCCTTTGCTGTCTTATTTAGTGAATTAGAATGGCTTTCAACTCTATTTTTATGGACATAGAAACAGAAATGAACGGAACACATTGCTTTGATTGCCCAGTCTACAAAAAAGCCCAAAGTTGGTGCTGCTAGTTCTGAGGCAATACTGCACTGTTCTTTACTTAAATGTCATCTACTTCTGAATAAAATCACAAGGAAAAGAAACAGAAAACATAAAAGAGATGCTGCAGACTTAAGTAATACTGGTTAGACCATAACTCAAAAGTCCTCTTTTAGCTACCCAGAGTTTAAGAACTCCAGAGTGAAGTAGCTTCTACTCAGAACTCTCATGTACTACTGACTAATTCAGTGATGCTTCCCTTGATTATAAATGCTGAGACAAAGAGTCTCATAGATCTGAATTAGCACAACTATTAACAGCGTTTTTCCCTGGGTTGCGGTCACAGTGCAGATCACGGGGCTCAAATGCAATACACTGAGCATGAATCTGACCAAAAAACTAACAGAAACACAACACGCAAATTCTAGCCCCTTTTGTGATCCCCATCTGGTTGGAGGAAAAAGGCTCCAAGTGGTCCTAAAAGGCTAGAAATTATAGAAAAAAGCTACCCAGAAGACAGCACTGGAGAAAGATTTTTAAGATTACTCTCCCTGGTCTACAGGTTTTGTCATATGCAGTTCTGAGCAGGAGTGGCCACATGGTGCATGGAAGGCCATAGCCAGGTGTGCAACACAGAGAACAATGAGGAATGATTAAAGTAATTTACATGGTCCACAAGTGTCTAAGACAAAACAAGGAGGTCTCCAAACTCTCAACAGCTCAGCATCTCAAAGATTTCACCACAGTAGAAAGCCACAGCATCCAGAGTCCTGCACAATTTTTTTTTTGTATATAAAGTGGCATAGAGTCTTTAAAAAAGCTTTGTGCAACCTGCAAGTCAGCAGCTCTGAGAACAGAAAGTCTCTCTGCATTGCAATAGCAGACCTGCATATTACCAAACCAGGGAAAGCAAGCCAATATTACTTTCTGCTGAACAGACACGCTCCCTTCAGATCATTTCATATGCAATTTGGAACTAGTGTTACACTTGGAGGTGTAAGCAGCACTAGCAAACATGCTATTTCCCTCAGACAGAAGGTTTCAGGTTCGTTTAAAGAAGAGCTTCTTATATACAGTACATTCTGACACAATGGGCAGAGACTAGCTCCTGTTTCTTTCACAAGGCTTCAAGAACAGCATGTAGCACAATGTCAAAGGTATCTGCTTGTCTCAGTCAATGCAAAGCCAAGCCCTGGAAACCATTTAACATTATATACTCACTGCCAAGTATTGTTTGAAAACTGAAGCATTTAAAATATCAGTTTTCTTAGTCTAAATTAGACACAGTACCCTTGTAGTCACCTCCTTCTAGACAGTAGAAGTAGTGCTACACCTCTTTCTCAGGATTCAGAATTGCCACTTAAAATTAACCAAAGGGACAAAATGTTTCCATTATTTATGTTGATTTTTTCACAGACAGTAAAAGGATTCATCGTCATGTCAGCCCCTTTATTGTTACCTACTCTGCCTACTGCCTATGAGACTCAGCTGTAGCTCAGGGCCACGCAGTGAAAGGCAAACCCCCTACACCAAGTTTGCTTGTCCTATCAATGCTTCAGAAAGCAGCGTGTAGGCATAATGAAATGAAAAGCAAAGCAAACTATTTAAACTACCTTGCCATGTAGTTTGTGAACATCGTATCTTATCTGAGCAAATTCACGGAGTCCAAAAGATCCTCCAATGAGATAGAGCTGAAAACAAAATGGAAACAGACATGTTAGGACTTAGGGAAAAGAACAATAAATACTCTGCATACTGACCCAATGCATTTACCAAGGGACTCTACTATTTTTCCAACAGAAACACCAGGAGCTGAAGAAAATAATACACTGGAAGATAAGTACAGGTGCTTTCATCCACTCTCTGGGCCTGGATTTCACACATTTCCTCCTTCATACAAAGACAGCTGCGACATGACTCAGACTTTCTAGGGACTTCCTCTCCTCTTACCCCTTCTTTTCCCTCCCCATGTGGTTTCCTGACATAACGACAGCAAAGGAACCTTTACCTCACTGCCACAGGTTTTATTCTCATAAATTTTCAAACTCTATGGGGAAGTAACAATGCCACCCTGACTTACTCTGATGTCTGCGGGTAACTGATCTAATTAAGCTTCTGAACAGACCGTGAGTGTAGCTATAGTTCAATAACATATTATCATCCAGGCTAAGAAATCATATCCAGCACACCTACCCTTTTATTACTCCTTAGTTATCCTGCAATTTCCTCTATGCCTGTGAAGCTTAGGAATTATAAAGGGAGAAATGGTGGGGGCTTCATATCCACATAAGAAATCATTATATTATTCTTTCTTATGACAGAGTGATATCGCAAAACTGTGTATGTATTTTTACCATTAGAAATGGATAGACCATCTAAAGATCAAGTACTGTTAAAAAAAAGAGCATACTTGAAAATTAGCTTAGAAATCTAGCTACTTTGTGTGAGAGTGAGGTCCCTTGCTACTGCTCTGACCTGTCAGAGTGTCTGCTGTTCTCTGTTAATGCAGATGCATAGAAGGCCAAAAGGCTTCACATCTAGAGACACACATCTAAGGAAGATGGAAGCATGAGGAAGCTCTAAGAACCTGAATGAAGGTAAAAAAAAAACCCAAACAAAACCCACCACCATCACCCTCTTTCATCATGCAACTTTGCTTTTACAGTCCTTCATTACAGGCTGTAGCTGAACTGCTGTTTTCTACACACTGCTGGCTGATTTCTTAGTACATATCATGTTTGCAGCAATGGCCTGCGTCCAAGAATTGTTATAATTATGCTGCACAGGTAGTCAAAGTGCATGTTCTTTCCAAAAAGTAGAAGTTCACGTCACTGTGGCCACAAAGAATTAGAAATTAGAAACAAAAACCCGCCTTCTACATTTATCCATTCTCAAAGTTGCAGGACTGCATTATTTCCCACCAAGCAGGTAAAACTACTCACAACCATGTGAATACTCTCTCCACACACACTTAGATGCTGGTAAGGTACAGACTGGTACCTCAGAACTGATGCACTGTCCAAAGAACAAGAAACCCTTCACCAATAGCCAGGAGTTAAAGGCTCCAGAGCCTCTTTCTGGCCCTTTTGATAAGCCTTAAAATCTAGCTGATAATTAGAAACAAATAGACACAAATTTTGCAATATGAACACCCAGTTGCAAGGCCACAGACCACTGATTTCAGAAAGCCAATCAGAAAATCATCATATGGTACCAAGTCCAGCAACTGGAAATATGAATGACGAAAAACTGGATGGCCTTGTACTTGTGCCATAACTGTTTCAAGGGATTAATGATGATCTTGCAGATACTGAATCATCAAAATACTCAGTAGGAAAAAAAAAAGAGGAAAGAAAAGTCTTCCTTGTGTCAGTATTTTGGTAAGAAAAAAATAACAGAAAGCAGAACATAAAGTGCTCAAAATGGTTAAAAAAACCCTGAACATTATTCAAGATTTATTCAATCAAATCAGAAGATTTTTCGGATGAAGATATGGTTGCACATAATGCTGAAAATCTCAAGGATCAGACTGTAATTGAATTTTAACATGGTTGACGCCTCAGCATTAATTTTCATTAGACAATCTTCTTTAATTCCTAACAAGTATTATGTTAATTAACAGCCACTGTCTTAATAAACTTTAAGTCCTAATAAGCACAAATCTGAAATGCTAAAGACAAGTTTATGGATATTACAAACTGGAGTTTAATGCCTTTTTTTCATAGTAGTATGTTGCCAAAGAATGTCTACGGCAGTGCAAAAGCTGCACTAGAAACAGTTCAGTTGTTAAACCAGGCAGAAAGCAGCAATTACTTGTGACATCAATTAAAAATTAATTTGCCCAACAATAAACTTGCATGGAGTATATCCTGTTATGAGATGCAACATGAACAACTGGAAGACTTTGGCTTACAAAGCCATGCTGCAAGCTGAAAAAGAAATACTACATTCTTTAGCTTTAAAACTCTGTAACGCACACTGCAGCTAAGGAAAATCAAGTTGAAGGTTGTTGCATGAAGTAAGTCACGTGCTATTAATTTTGTCTTATCACATCCTATCATGTGTTTGACAACAACCATCCATGACACAGTGCACTTTACATTTGCAGCTACACACAGTAAAGAAGTTGATACACACACACCTCTCACTTCCTGCTTTGGAATTCAGGTTTTGGCCTGACACTGCAGTTTTACTCACAACACCTCGGTATTACCAAGAGGAAAAAACCCACTTGGTTTGTGATGTACTTTTGCTCTTCATACAGCAGAAGCAGCATAACAAGCCTGGCAAACTGGCACATTTAGTTTATCAGGCATTACCAGTACAGTCGCCTTTACATTTCCAATACTGCAATGGCTGATTTATCTTACCATGAAACATCAGTTAAGCTCCATCAGAGACAAAGCACATTGATGCTGTAAGAAAGTACAAACGCTGCTGAAATATTACACAGTGTAATGCTGGAAGGTTAGAACTAAGATTAAATAATTTTGCAAAGTACAGAATACACATAAAGAATATAAATAATATGTTTACAAGTCCACTTGACCAATGTTCTAAAGAACCAAACATGATGTCTGCCTTCACTGCAAAACCAGACCAGAATCAGTCATATTCAGCACTTATTTAATCAGCAGCATGTCAATATAGCCAGCTGACAGCCCTGAGCATGAATTGCATTCATCTACACAAGCCAGAGCAGCAATGGACAGCTATTCAGTCAATTACCTTTTTGAAAACTGTGTTCAAAAGCCAATAAAAGAAGGTATAAATGAATTTATGCAACTATAACACCATTAAAGGTAGCACGGGACTCGGTGACTGACAATGCATTGAGTACAAATACCAGTCTTGGCTTTAACTGTTTCCTTTGTCTTCTGTTGCATTGTGAGGGAAGATGTTCTCGCTACCTTAATTTCAGTAAGCTGTATTTACAGCTATTTACAACACCAAACCAGCAAGAGTCACCAGCCAAAATAATTAGAAGCGGGATAAGACTCAAAATCTCCAGCACCATTATCGGCTCGTTGGCTTTGTGTATTCTCTGTGTCTCATACACATTTCCAGTTCCCCAAGCTGTAAAACAGAGATCATCTCTACACTCCCTGCAAAACGCTCTTCAGTTAAAAAAGCACTACAATGGACAAGTTTGCCCAACGTAACCCAAAAGCAACAGTGAAGTCCAGTATGTTCCATCCACTAGTCCAGGCACAGAGATAGTAGAAGCTATTCAGGATGCCATATAAATGTAAGTTAGGTTGGCAACATTCTAATGAAGTCAGGATCAAGTTCACTCTCCTGTTAACTGAAGGGGGAAAAGTAATGTCACATACAATAAAAATTAATTTTTTTTTCTTTGCAATTTCAGAGTCATACAGATACTTAATGTACATGATAAAATATTAAGGCACTGGCATCTGAAGGATACTCAAGCTGGAAAGTTCATATATACCTGCATTCTTTTATTGTGAGGGAACTATTCATTTTATTTGCTTCACAATGCAGAGAAAAAAACATTATGTAGTGAACATCATCTATCTAGTTACTTGAATGCTCTCAGCAGATTGATGAAATGATAGTAACTTCTCATTTTTTCCCTTACACCTGAAGTTTAACTTAGGGAGGCAAAAATCATTAACCATACTAGTCAGCCAACACTTAACACCAAAGCAAACAGCTTAACAGCACTGCTAGCACAACCCCCATTAAAGATCCCACATTGGATTATTCCTTTATGTTTCAGTGAGTACACAAAAAACCCCCTACAATGTTGTAATGCAATTATGCATGCATGGAAGACTTGCATGTTCCAAAACAAAATGAAAGATAGGATGTGACATAAGAGCACCATCTGTCACATACACTCAGCAACCTCAATAAACATTTTATGTAAAAAAATGACATAAAATTCTCTTTAATAACATTCTTTTAAAAATTCTATTTGTTCACGTCTCCATTGGGAAGTACGTTATGCAATCAGTTATAGATGGCATCAGACTGATCCCTTGAACCGCATCTTAGGATGGGAAATACTTGTATTTGTCACCAACTGCAGTGGGTGGTCACGGAGGGCTCATAACAGCAGAACTTAGGACTTACAACAGATCCCTTTTTTAGCTTCCCGCATCATCTAAAGCGGCCAACTTCACTTCATCGGGTTAGCAAAATAATAAGAAACTGCTTCTCTGGCAGCACCAGCAATTTGCCATGTTATAGGCATCCCTGTTGTTAGAGAAAGCCATTCCTACTACAGTACCAGTTGTGAAAGAGATTATTACAAAGTCATAAATCCCTAAATTAACCAAATCACAATGTTTAGTGCTGGCAATGCAGATCATGCAGTGGTAGAAAATGTTATGATACATATACAAAGAAGGAACATGGTAATTTTCTAACCTCTTCTTCAAGACTGCTACTGCAGAACTCTCCAGCTATTCATCAGGAGCTTCAAAACTAGAGCAGTAGTGAATTATTTTAGTTTAGTTTGCAGTGATCACAGCAAAGAGAGTTTTGGGGTTTCCTTTTTAAAGAACTATCAGATGTGCAGTGCAAGACTGGTGAAAGATGGCAATTTGGCAGTCCAGAAGAATGAAGTCTCTTTTCTTTTCTCTAAATAAAGTAGCAGGGCAAATTGCCAGTCCCAGAAAAGACCAGGCAAGTCATCTTAACCTGAAGCGCCCCCCTCTGCCAGCTCTAACTCTCAAAAGTTTATTTCCTACAGCCCTTCCTGCACTTGACTCTAACGCTGAAACAGCAGAGAAGAGAGAAAAACAATGCAAAGTCTTCTCAGAAGCTTACTAAAGCCTCTCTTCACCTTCAATGGAAGCAAAAGAGAGTCTACCTTTGCCTCCTGTCTGCAAAAAATGGAAATAACTTTTAGTTCACACCAGAGGTCTCCTTTGGGGGAAAAGAGAAACCAAACCCGTGCATCCATCAGGAGTTATTTCATTCAAAGGCACATCAAGTAAGCGAATGCTGTGACTTAATGCACATGCCAGAATCACACATTGTAGAAGGCTGAACTGCATTACATTCAAAAATGGATGAAATGTAGCAGTAGATGACCACATGGACACCATGCTGGCATTCAGAACAGCAGCTGGTACAAACTGGAGCCAATTGTAACTGACTGATAAAGCAGAGTGTGGTTTGCACAGCATGCAGAACATGTGCAGAACATTAAACTTGGCCCAAGGTATCAGGTTAATTGGCTCAGTGTAAGAGAATGTTCAAAGCAATGGCTTTAAAGATTGCAAATATGAATGGCTACAGGCCAGAGAACAAAAAAGACCCCTGTCCATAACCTTTCAATCTTACTATTCAATGTCTTATGAGAAAAAAAAAACCTTTGTTGGTTAAAATGTCCAATTCATAATAGGTTTTAAACCAAAGAAAATGCATGTAACAGAAACCAATGTAAGAATAATGCAGAAGAGATAGAAAACCATATGTTCCTCAACGTGAGCATGAGCAAAAAAGGGCATTTTTCAGCCACAGCATTGTCATTTTGCATTACACACATTGCTTGGGCTGGCCAGACAGCAAGGGAATTTCACTCTGCAGCTGCAGCTCTTTGAAATCCAAGTCTGCCATGGTGGTCAAGCTGCAGTTTCTGAACACCACCTTCATTTTCTCCATAAGCTTCTAAAAACCAAAATTTCAATTCCTTATTAAAATTATCATTTCCACTGCTCACAGGTTCAAATCTATCCAAGGTAAACTACAATGAGAAAGTGTTTACATCCTGTGGCAAGCTGGTGTTCTTGTGATGTGTTAGGCCCTGCTCAAAACTGCAATAAACTGAAACCTGCATGAAAGAACATAAAAAGAAGCCATAAGAAGTGTTATTTCCCTATAGCTAATCCTGGACAGGGAATGAAGATTAACTGTTCTGCAGAATAAACATGAATCTTACACTTTAACCATCACAACCCCCTGAAGAAGTTGGAGACCTAGAGCAGGACTAAACACACAGTGTGAAAACAGGCAAGTCTGTACTTCGCTTTCTGTTCTGAGACTACACAGAGAACCTCACTTCCCCCAAGTGCCAGATGAGTCCATTCTAACAGCATTAAACAATGCAAATACACTCTTTATGTTTTGAAATGAAACAGAGGGGAAATCTGAAGTATTAAAGAGTGCCTATTTCTTTGTCTCATATATCTGGAAAACTGTTCTCAAAGATTGAGAATGAAAAATTTAAGGCGTTGATTCAAAAGGAAAACTCAGAAGTTTTAAGACCTAACTGATAGAGTCAGCTAATTCAGACTGCACAAACTGGAGTCCACAGAAGCCCATTCAGCTTGAACACTCTGGCTGCCACACCAGCACAAGCAGTTCCAGGGGTGGTTTTGTCCGGAACAGCTCCACACTGTGGATTCAAACACACACGGATGAACGGGAGATGCAGAGCAGAAGCACAGCAGAAGTCGAAGACACATCTCATCATAGGCCTAGAGACCCAACATGTATAACACAAGCCACTGAAGCATAAAAACAGCACTCTGTTATTCACTGATTGGGAGCAACAACTTTCAAATTCTAAAAACAGTGTTGTATTTATTGCTCTTCTAGGCTGCAAATGTAATACTTGTGATTTTTACAGGCAATCACAATTTATCCACAAAATATTAGAAGTCAGAACTATCTTCTCATGGGTGAATGTTAACTTCTATTCATCTCTCAAAAATGTATTAACATTTAAATCAACTGTTCTGCATATGTCAAATTTTATTGTAAAGTTACATGAAGTAATAGATATTAATAAAAGTCCTGCAATTCAGTAGTATGAATTGTTCAAGGCAATAACATGAAAGATGTTAGCAATAACACTGACACATCTAAAAGTGAAAAATGCTGATTGCAGTAATCCTTCTTCAAATAATATCAGAAGACAATGTAGTAACAGTTTCTACTCATAGACACTGATAGCAACAATAAGATCTCAGAATCGTGATTACTCCCAAGAAAAATTTTCCATATTTCCAGTGTTCATATCCTCTTTTTACAGGCAGATCCTCCAGAATCTGTGGGGAAAAGTGTGCCTTGTATTTAGCATACCTCAGGACTTCAAATTCAGCAGGTTTTTATGAAATGAGCTAAAAATGTTGAATTTAAAGAAACTGATGAAAATTTAAACCATTAACCCTGTAAACTTTCACTTTAAGTAACTCACAGGACAACAAAATATCATTTCATATATCTGCAAAACATTTCTGGGCATCAGTCCTTGCTCCCAGATGACCCTGACTTCACACCAGTGAACAAAACTAATCCATGGACATGTAATTTCATGTCCTGATGTCTGCAAAAGTTGTTTTGGTTTTGTTTGTCAAAACAACTGGCTCATTAATGAGAGCCTGAGATGCCAGCGACCTTCCCTAATGGTGCCTGGAAGCACTGACCACATTGCTGCAGCATTGTTAGGGACTTGTTCTAATCTGGCCTTTTTTCTTGTCCTGTACATGACATGCGTTCCTGGCACCCCCTGATGAAGTGTTTATCAAAGTAAACTTGCACTGTTCGAGGCAGCAGCGTAGATGGCATTGTAGTACAGTCTGTGGCAACGATCACTGCTGGAAACAGATTTTAGGAACGTGTTTATTAATAGAAAAACCTTGCACTGCTCCAAGCTGCCTGTACCTTCTCCTCTGGCAACACTAGGCACGCCATGTAAAACACCAAAGACAAGATCCAGAAGGAGAAGCAAAGTACTTGTAAAAGCAGTCATTACAGGATGAGGTGGAAAAAAACCCCACAACACCCCAGAAAAATTAAAGGAAGCCAAAACCTAGAGCAATAAGTATGGAGAATGTTGCAACATTCTCCATAATGTAAATCTGAAAATCTGCATTACTACATACACAGTGCAATATATTTATTTTAGGTGTGCAATAAAAATCATCAAATGAACCGCAGACTATATTTTCTTTCTGCTAGAATGTCACTTCAGATACTCAGAACATAATCTTTCCCTTGTAACATACTGACAGAACTGGAACTCCATCTACACATTCATTTTGCAGCTTAGAGCGTTTGAAAAATCCTTGCCTAGAATCAGATGGAGACACAACCACAAAGGCAAGTCTTGGGAAGTGGTGTGAGCATAAGAAACAATATGGGGGGTTTTTAACACGTGTTCTACATTTGTTACTGCTTTGCAATTTTGAAAGCCAAACTTGTTTCCTTAATGATAAAGAGCCATCATTTAAACCTGTCAGAAAAAAATAACTTCCAGCAGCCTTCAAACTTTCCAAGTGTACCAGAGAAGTGACCTTACATGTTCGGTGTCCCATACGGAAGGCCTGATGCTGGATGCACCAGGGGCAAGACCAAGAAGCCTCACTCTCTCAGGATCTTACAGAAACATCACTGCAACAATATGACATTGACACACACATCCCTTTTGGTCAGGTTGTGGAATATAAAGCAGCAGAGACTGAAGCTCTCCTTTTATAATAGAGCCACGTATGCTGAAGACCTGTGAGTTCAGCTTCATGTGATAAGGAAAGAGCTCCCATAATCAAAATAGGAAACAGAGATGTCAATATAGGTGACAAAGATGTTTAAGTTACCACAGAGGTGGCACAGCCCTTTACTGCAACAGCAAATTTTAGATACACCTGTAAGGTTGCTGGAGTTCATCCCAACATCTACACAGATGTTACCATCCTCAGAAACGCTCCGGGACTACTCACTTGATCGCAGAATGTAATTTGAGACATTCCATATCAGGTTACATCACACTCTCCTGCACGCTTACACAGAGATACTGTATCTGCAAAGTTTACAAAGTTACAGGAAAATTCACAAATCCAGGTCTCCTGCAGGTTTAAGTCCTACCCCCTACCGTTTCGTTGGTGCTCACAAAGAAACACTTCTAGCTGCTGAGAAAGTATGACTGAAAGCTGTGATTTACACATCTTACTCTGAAAGTTGCTGTCAGTGTGAGGCTTAAAGATCAACCAAGAAAATTCCTTCTCCATTGAAATATTCTAACAGCCTCAAGACCAAATGAACAAATAAAAAACGATCAAGATAATTTACACTAAAAAGTAAGAAATATTTAAAATTTTTTGGGGGGGGGTGGGGTGTATAACGAGACACTCATCTTTCTTTGAATTAGGATCTCTTTAACCTTGGAGCCTTAGCAATTTTGGCACAGGGATTTTTCATTCAAATATGCAATATAAAAAGGCAAGATATGAAAGCCATTTGATTTTTTTTCTGCCAAAAAAGCAAATATGGTACTGATGAAAAGTTCATCAGTACTGAAGAATAGTCCTGCATCTGTCTAGTGAGAAAAAAATTATGTACAGAATGTAATCATCTGACAGAAACCTTTGGTTTCAGTATTATTAACAAATTCGGCAGAATTTAAAGGACTGCAAAGGCATGCTCCTTCTCATTCTTTGCCTAGATTCACTGTCATTTTTGCTGTAATTGATCTTTTAGCACAATTCTGTTCAGCTTCAGAGATGCCTTCAGTGTTCCATAGACAGCTGGGTAACTGAAAATTGCATGAATTTTCCTTTTTCTCACTCCCTGGGAAGCCTTTGGGCAGCAAGACAGAAACATTCTGAAGTATTCACAAGGGAGAATAATTTTAAGGCAGGGAGACATGAAACCCTGGAAAGAAATATAATAGAGTATTTCTCTATACAATATTGTGTCTGGAGGAAAGAGCTCTGTCGTAATAGGAACAGAATGAAAACAGGCAGTACAAAGTCAAAGAGACCAGTCTTAAAAATTCCTGCTGTGACCTATGGAAAATCATGCAAAAACGCTGGGGATGGCCAAAAGGACAACCACAGGCCTGGCCCGGGATGCTGAAGTCCTGGCTCCAGCACTGAAGCAGAACTGAGACAATCTAATCTATGCCACTGCCGCCAGACGGTTGTTCAAGCTCATCTCAAAAGCCCTATTTACGTATCAGAGTGCTCTTTCCTAAAAAAGAGCAGTATTTTCCTAACACATGATCACTTATTTTGGGGGTACTTTCCCAAGAGTTGAAGAGCAATCAACACTCTCAATGTACAACGTACAGAACTTTGCAGACTTTCCTAAAATAAACTTTACCTTTTATGTCGCTTTCCTCTAGATTTACAGTTCATCTTCATCATCTCCAGAATGGCACCACGGAGCTGAAGAATTACTCCAGCTGAGGACTGAGTACACTGGAGGAGTCCTGTTTCATGTTCTACTCTACTTTTGACAAGTTCCTCGGTCTTGTAATGACATTTCTGTTTTTTCACCACATTACAGGCCCACATTATTTCTGCAGAACCCACCTTACCTCCAAAGATACCTTTTAATTTGGCAAGCACGTGGTAACTACATTTTATAGTATCTTTTTCATCCTTTTGAGAACACAAATGGTAAGAAGTGTATCTTTGCCATACTTCTCTGAAATGCAATTCTCACAGGGAAGATAAAGTAGGAAGTTTTATCAAAATCAGAATCTTGCGTATCAGTTGAACCTCCTCACCTACTACACCAGTTAATCTGATATATTTATTATTAAAAAGCAGTGGTGATTTTTTTTCCTCCACTAGGTCACCACCTCTAAGTAATCACATATTTTCCTCAGGCCTTCCACAGAGTTAAAATTAAGCTGAAAAATACTAAACTGTCTGGTCTTCCCTGGTTTTGGAAGAAAAGTAACAAGCCTCAAATAATTACATAAACAAAAACACTGTGAGCTAAAACTATTTCCAACCTTTAACATCTAAGCACGACGTTATGAAACTGAAGAATACTGTCAGAGCACTCAAAAAAAACTACATGAAAAACCCAAAACCAAAATAAATTTGGTCTAAGCATGAAAGCAGCACAGTTCTGGACAGCCTCTCAGGTATTCATGCAGGCAGCAGGATATCTAAAGAGCTGTAACACTGTGCTTGATCACTTTAAGAAAGGTGTTATAGGCACAGTTTGTGTGCAACAGCAGGGAGCGGAGCTGCCGATGCAAATGATTCATGTAGCTGTGGTACTATCACACTGCTTTGTTGGTTTGTTTGGTTTAACTGTTTCCATTTCTTACCAATGCCTTCATCAATATTTCGTGAAAAGATACTTCAGTGTATTCAATTGCATGAATAACTTCCACGGAAGTCCTTACTCTAGAAGCTCTGCAATATCCCTTTAAAATAATGGCCTTAAACTTTTTTAACTCTAGCAAGTGTCAATGTCCTTCTTTGGTTCACTCCATTTTTCAAAGGTATTCTGCTAAATATTTGGGGAAGATGACACTGATTTCTCTAGTAGCATTATAAAAGTGTTGCAATCATCCTTTGCCTTATTTATCCACCTTGAAATTTGCTTACTTTTTGCAAACCAATTGTACACATGGATAATGAGACACGAATCGCACAAACAGAAACCACACTGGCTGTGGTGCTGCTTTTGTCTTCCTTCCTGAGTCTTTATCCATAAGTGCATTTGAATTTTTTCATTTTTCCCCTAATGAACACAGGTACTCAGGACAGGGAAGTGGAACCTAATGTGCACTATCTACAGATGTAATGTGTGTAAGACAGTCTTATAATTTTCTTTTATTCCTTCGACATTATTATCTTTCCTAACCTCGACTACTCTAAAAAGTTATGCCTCGCTCACCACTTTGAGCACAGCTGCTACCTATAACCCATCATCTCATTTCACTCAAAACCTTTCCACTTATTTAGATGTACGAATTATCACCAACGGTGCCACTGCAGTTTAAAATCCATTGAAAAGCTGAAGAAAGTATGACAAGAAACACAAGCGGTGTTTTACAGAAAGAAAAAAAACAACTGAATAAAAAACCAAACCAAAACCAAACTAGCCTCAAAATGCATTTTCCTCAGCTCCCAGTTAGGAACATCGATAGGTGTATGTTTTATAACAGCGTCCCTGAGCTCCGGAGGCCTGCGGGCAGCGCAGGCACACGGCTCACACGGCTCCCGCCGCCCCTCGCCGGACCCCCGCGGCCCCGCGCAGCTGCTGCCGAGGTGGGGACGGGAGAGCGCCCACCCGCGAACACGCCTCTGCCTCCGCCCTGCCCGCAGAGCTCCGCCCGCCGCGGCCCCGCC
>VZTA01021961.1:26423-121704 GCA_013398855.1 Mohoua ochrocephala
CCGCTGCGGCCCGGGCGGCGGGGCTGGGCATCGGCCCCGGCCCAGCCCTCTTCCCTCACACACATCGCCCCGGCACTCACATCGCCCACGCTCACACACACACACGCACATACTTTCCTTCACAGCTCGTTGTCGAACGCAGCTGAGCAGGCCTATACACGAGCCGTATCTTTTCATTCCATCTGCTTTCCTAAGGAAAGAAGATTGCCATCCGTGACCATCTACTTTTCTGCATTGTTATCCCTTGTCCCAGTCAAAATGAACCACAAAAACCTTTTCAAAACAAAGTCGGCTATAACAGTGCTAGTGGACAGCCTTATTCTGATATTTAGAGCCAATAGTCCTTAATATCTGCTAGGAATTAAATGTGCTGTGCCACCCCAACACGTCTCAGCTACAGGCACCCGCACGGTGGTGGAGCACTGACCTGTTACAGACAAGAGCACCCATTCTACAGGCATAGGCTGCAATATATATAATATATATATATTATATATATTGCAATATATATAATTTATATATTACTATAGCCAGAGGTTCTGCCCTGTTCTGGTAGCCTGTGGCAATGGCAGAGTGGAAGTAGGAGAATGTCAGGTCCTCTTTTACATACTTCTGAGTCACTACACAGCCTTTTCACATTCCAAGTCATTGCTGATGACAAGCAGGGCAAGGACAAAGTGGAACAAGGCACCTGCTGCCTCAACTCAAAGAGTAAAAACATTTGAAAATGGAACACTGATGATCCCTTCCTTTGGTCTTCTCCATTAGTCAAGAAAGTGGTGGAGGTACTTAATAAAGTTTTCTGAACATGTTTATAAGATAGCATGTATATACAAACTACAATGAGAAGAAAATCAAACGCATATAATAAGAAGATAAGCTAATATTATTGCAATCCATGTCCACTAACTTCTTCTGAGAGCCTTACCAGTCTAGAGACAAATAAACAGAACTGAAGAATTAAAAAAACCAACATAGCAGGAAATGACTACCTCTTGAGTAGTAGCACAAAGGCAACATGGGTCTGGATTCCAGAGATGCAAACTCTCAGCTGGGAGCAGTGAGAGCAAGAGAGCAGGTCTGTGTCCATCCCCATGCTATGCTGAGCCTGTGATGAACTCATCAGAGAGCACAGGCTCGGTGCTGGCAAACTGGCTCACCCAGAGCCTCTGAAAGGACAACTGTCCCTCCTAAAGAGTTTGAGGAAAATAGGCCTCAAATCACAGACTTGTGAAGAGGAAGGCAACTGGCCAAAAAGAAATCAGTAAGAATAATGTCATGAAATTAAGGAAGTTGCTACTATAGATAAAGATATGCTGAGAAAAGAGGTTGTTACTTACTTCCCTCCTCTCTTGCTTTCCCTAGAAACAGTTTGGTTTGTACCTCTAATATTCCAGTGTTAGGCTAACCTCCCCTCCAGCCTTACTGCCCACCCTGAATACTATTAGGTCACTGCTAGAGACATAACCCACAGCTGCTGATGCCCATGTGCAGAATTGGTGCCTTCTCATCCCAACTTTTATAAGGACACCAAAAGTCCTGGCTGTAAGAAGAAGGGTTAAGAGTTTGTTCCACTCCTATGGGGTGCTCTTGTTAAGATTTATAAGGTGTTCTTTTGTTTTCATTGATAACTGCTGTTGGTATCTAAAATTTTCCACATGGTCTTATGCAGAGAAAGCAGCGAGAGAAAGAAAATATGCAATTAAATATAAATATGATGCAATTATGTAATAATAACAACAATAATTTTGTAATAATTGGAAGGATAATAAAAATGCCTAAAACAAACACGCTGTGCCAGAGGTGAACAGTAAATTAGGATTTTAAAATGTCTCCATGTTTAATAATCTAAAATGCTGTAAATTACAGAGGTAAAGCTATCATCAATATATATTTTATTTCCACAGTGTTGCTTTGCTCTTTTCATTATTGGTTGATCAGTCACCTTGAACAGAGAAGGGTAAGGAGAAACAGTTTTGAAGATTGGAATATATTATGGGTTTGATTTACAGCAGAGGTTTGATGCCTCCTTGATGTGACCCCTACTGTCATAAACAGATAGACAAACATAAAAGTGGGTAAACAAACATCTGGGGGTTTTATGACATTCACAGCTTGCCCCAAATGTTGTTCCAACTATTTCAAGCACATATTTATGTCCCCAAATAGGCTAAATGTGGTTTTCTTGTCCAGGTTACCATACAGCCACTTAAGCATTTTTTACTTTGTAAAGTACTGTGAGAGGGTTTGCTGTGTGAAATGTGCCTCTGGAGCCCTAGTATGTGAAATGTGAAATGTGAAACGTGAAATGTGCCTCTGGATCCCAACTCCTAGATGTATACATGATGCTTTATCTGGAGGTCAGGTGCAGAGCAGAAACACAAGGCTGGATGGCTGGATGGCTTTTGTCACAACAGCAGGAGCTAGGTGTTTCTGACTGCAGTTTCCCTGGCCTGGACAAAAGCTCTGGGAAAGCCTCTTCTCACTTTCCCCCTGAGAAGGACCTTTAAAATTCACTGCACATAATGTGCTGCTGGCTGTTGGCAGAAACCCTGGGAACTTCAGACAAATGAGGCTTGCAATGCTGCAATGGTTTAGGCTGCAATGACCACGACTGCAGGGGAATACAGAGTGAAACAGTACATTGTGTAACATGGTTTCTGGGCAGTGGCGTGGAGATCAGGATGGAAATCTTATTAAACATCCCTGGACAAGCCAGGCTAATCAAGATTGGTATTGGACTGGTTAGCAGGAGCTGCAGAATTGCTCACAGTGCAGCACTGGCTGTGGGCAGCCAAGGTTAAGAAGGAACATGACTTTAGTTCAGCGCAGAACTTGCAGCAGTTTGTACAGAGGATGAAAATGAGAGGCATGTTGTAAAGGTTTTGTGGCCTAAACATGCATCACTTCAGGAGGCAGTGGAGTGAGGCCATCCTGTGAGTTACACTTCCATCCAGTAGATCTCTTCAGAGCCTCTGGCTTCACTGAGAGTCTGCACATACAACAAACCATTAAAGGTTGTCTGTGCAGACGTGATGTACGTCACAGCCGAGACCTTCAGCCCTGAAAGCACACACTCCTGTATACCTGAGCTAAAGAAACAGCTGGTTGGACTGAGCACGTTGTGACCAAAAAAAAGGAAACAACCACCATCTAAAGGGCTTGTAGTTCTCTCTGGGTGCAGGCTGGAAGTCCTGACTTGGTAGTAGCTGTTGAGAACAGCATTTCTGAAATGACAACTCCCTCTCAGCACAGTGCCCGTGCCTTTTTCATCCTCCTTTGTGTAGCCAAGAGAGGTTGCAAGGGAGAGAGGGGGCCTGGATTTCCCCTTTGATTCTTTCCTGCACCTTCACCTTCTGACTAGAATTCCTGTTGAGGTAATTGAGTGGAAGTGTTAGTGTACTTGTCCTTTCCTCATCCTGTGCTTTCTCATCAGCTGTCAGAATTAGCATAAATACATCCAAGGACCAGATTCTTGTCAAGAGCCAGCTTGGAGAGGCCAGTGAGCCAGCTGTGCCCATTTTTCATTCAACAGAAGTCGTGCACACAGTGGAAGGCACCATGGTGGCCCACGCATTGGAAGGGTCATCTGTGCTTTCCAGATGTGGCCCTAAATTTCCCCCTCCACCTCCAAAAAGGGAGGAGAAAGGAACAGGTTGACATTCTTTGGGTTCACCATTTGGTTTTTACCTTCTTGGATTGGCTCGAAAATAGGCCAGGGAAGGACGGCTCTGAAGCCATGTTTTATGTCTGTGAGTGCAGGAGAAAAATCTGAAGGAAATACTGACCTTCCAAACAGATTCACTCTCCCCTTCCTTGTGCTCAGGAAGGCCATTTCCCCAAATACAGCCAGCAAATGTCAGCTAGGAGAGAGATTCCCCAGGGAATCTGGGGGAAAAAAGGAAACCAGGAACACTGCCTAGAATTAGGAGAACTGAGAGGGGTCTGTGCCAAAAAGCACCAATATGGTCAAGAGTCATCTCTGCGTCTACTTAGTAGCTGCCTCGAACCACCACAGCCCCATCCTCTTTTTGACCCCAAAGAAAAGCCACAGTAACACATTCATTTTCTAGGTTCTTTGTTATTATTTTCAAGAGCAGGACAGTCATTCGAGCTCTTAAATTTGAGTACTGAAAACCGGTGGTTGTAGAACAGGAGCACCTTTCATTTGTCCTTCACATGAGTTAGAAACCTGATAATTACAAAAGGGATGGATCTGAGTGGAGTTTGTTGCTGGTCTAAGAGATGAGAAGGTTGAGTTCTGGCTCTGGTTCCTTCACTGGGTGCGGGCAGGTGATTCGTCATAGGGGAAGGGAAAACCCAGCCAAAATAGAGAAGAGACTGCTGGGCTTAAATGCGTAGAGATAAAAAGATAAAACCGTTCCAGAGAAGGAAGATCACAGTATGTGCACTCTGCCCATATGCATGCTCTCATGCCTGAGAGAGTCAGCAGTTCTCCATAGATCAAGGATCATGGAGGCCCTGGGAGGAGAATACAGTTTAGTTGCCACAATCCTCAGTTCCATGTTGGAGTTCACAGTCATTTTGCCAAGCAACTGTAGTGGCAGTCCTTGGAAAAAGGACTGAAGTAGAAAGGGTCTTCCCTCCCTTGCGTTGTCTGTTGAAGAGAGAAACCGATGTGTGCGAAAGGGTGTGAGAAATAAATAGAACAAGAGAGCAAGGATATTTGGGGGCAAACTGGGCAGTTTAGACCCGGGTATGTCTACAGGTTCGCGATGTGCCTGAGGCCGAGGGGGCTGCCGAGGTGGAGGGGGACTCCTCATCCGTTGTGTCCCCTTGTTCCTCCTTGTGGAGGCCAAGGCTGATGTGGCTCTGCAGGGCTGCTGGGGTCAGCCATTCCTTGGGGAGGCAGCTCTGAAGGAAGGGGATGCACGAGCTGAAGTAGGCCAGGCGGTTCACCCAGCGGGGGATCTCTTTCCCACATAGTATCTGTGGAGTAAACCAAAAAGGAGCATGGTTAATAGGACCAAAAACATGTGTAGAGGCAATGTCATCCCCATCTGCACCACCACCTCAACGGGGTGAATTCCCTGTTGCTCAGAACAGAAAGGAGCATCTCCTACAGTCAGAAACTGCTGTAACTGCCAATGTCCACACAACTGCCCGACCTGCACAGGGACCCCCGCCAGCCACAGCCCTTGTCAGCATCATCACAGAGACCAGGAAAAACAGCTCGTGGCCCTCAATGGCTTGGGTGACTCTGTTCTCCAGGCAGGCCATGGGTAAAAGGACAGGCCTGCTGGGGTTTCTCAACCAAAACAATGACATCCCTTTTCCAAGTAGCTCAAAAATTTTGGAAAAATATTTAGGCTGTTGCTGGCCAGATCTTGAGGAGCCCAGAAGCTGAGTATGGCTAGGTAGATGGAGATGCCTGAGAAGCTGTTCTTGCTGCTCCTTTTTCTTCCTAGGGCTCAGTGGATCAGTCAAATTACAGCATCTGGGGGTCCTTTTCCTATCCTACCATACCACCCTTTAATTTCTCCTCATATGGTATTTCCTAATATGGGAAAAAAAGCAACAAAAAAACCCCCAACCTCGGTTCTCAGTAGCCCTGTTCCATCACAGATGCTCCTGGCACTGATTTGGATTACTCTCTGCTAGCACAGATATTGTTTTCCTAGGTCATATCAAATTCAGCACAATGAAACAACTTGCTGCACACTGCAGACCCTTTCTTCTGTAGCATTTTACCACCCAGACATAGAGGTGCCAGATTTTAGTGGCTGTATCTGGCTTAGACCGCATAAGGAATGCTTCCCTTTACATTTTACTATATCCCTTACCAGACACAGAAGAGACACCTGGAACTGATCAGCAGGCATGCCTCAAGAGCCCACCTTTAGTAAATATCCTGCCTGTGTATAGGGCCCTACACCAGTACACTAGAGCCTAAAGTCCATAGCAGGTTCAGTAGTTATAATACCTGAATTCTCCTTCCCTCCCTGTGTTGTTTCCCGTGGAGCAAGAGAGACAGAGAGGAAACTCCACTCCACAGACCTTGTCCCACAATTTACATGAATTAGTGGTTCCAAGGTTGTCCATACTGTACCTTTTGCCAATATTAAATTCCTCTGCTCTTCCTCCCACCCTCTTTCTGAGTAAAACTTCACTCAATGTAATACTAAGTACTGCAAAAACTAAAATGGTGTTTGTCTGGAGTCCACTAAGAAGATAATTTGGTGAAAAGTCTTTTATTGGCAAGGTAATAAGTGGGTTTAGAGGGCTTAGAGGTTTCAAGAAGTTTTCAGGGAGGGTGGAACATTTTTCAGAGGATGGGCTGTGCCATGTTACAGCTGTTAGGGCTGACGAGCAGCTGGTCCTTTATGTATATGGCCTGGGCAGAACGCTCTAAGCCCCACTCCAACAGTCACCTTGAGCATAAGGGAATTAGCTTGCTCCAGCAGTGTGGAGTTTCCAATGAGCTGTGGAGAAGGCAGAAAACCTGTGACTGTGCTAATTTGACTATGGAACTCACTTTATTTTGACACGCATTGTTTAAAAATCAATGTGTGAAATTGGAGACATTATCATTAGGTATCAGAGAATGAGCAGAGCCATTTAGCTGCTAAAATTACCTGCAGGCATAGACTGTTCTTTACCTAATACACTCCAAGGACTTTTATTTCAGTTCTTACCAATGCTGCATTCCACTTAACCTTAGACACAGCTATATGAATCCGTATTTTTGAAATTTTTAATCTCCGGACAATTACTTTGTTAACAGTTTTTATCTCCATCCAGATTCCCCGGTTTCCATTGCTAGAGCTATTGCCTGGGTCTGTAAGTGGATAACCTCTCCACATATGCTCAAGAGTCATTCATAGAAAATTTGCTGATCCATTTGATTTTCTCACCAGACATGTCAGACGATTTTCACAAGAATGCTGTTGAAGTTTAAAACTGTATTCGATGTGTCCTACTCAAGCATTTTGACCTACAGTACACTACTTTGAACTGAGCCTAAGTCACAAATTGCACTACAATTTCCCTCAGATTTTGTAGCATGCCTCTTTCTTCCTCTTCAGGAACTTAGGCAACACATTGCCAGTATAGAAAATGATTCAGTTTAGTCTCCTTGTGATGTATGCATGCATGTGAGTTTAGTTCTCAAGCAGTTTAAAGTTTTAATAAAGACTTCCTCCCAGATATTAATAGAACAACTAACCCAGGGTATGATTCTTCGGAAAATTAGCTGAAACAACAGAACAGCATAAGGTAAGATGGCCTGAAATGGAAATACTGTTTTTAAGAGTTGGGTTTATTTTCTAAGCAGATCCCCTAGCAACTGAAATAGCACTTCCCAGTGTGGAAGCAATGCTGAGATGTTTGCCTTTTTTTATAGTAGCTTCTTCACCCAGAATGAATCAATAAGGCAAGGAAGAGCCAGAAAAAGAATGAAGATGTGTGGGCACCAGGCCATCAAGCAACAAAGGGCAGTTTGTGGAGCTCAAGGATAATGACGAAGTCAAAGTGGTTTCCCTTACCTCAGTCTTGCTTGTCATGTCGCCTCTTGTCAGTGCAGCCTTGTTACTATTCCACAGCAGAACACAATGTTCAATAGGAGCAAAAGGGCAATGGCAGGGAATGCTACCAGTGCTACAATCTGCTTCTGTGTTCTTTACTCCTTGCCATAAAGCATATTGTGCTGGAGCATCCAGCAGTGCTTAGCTAATGGAGAAACAGCAAATAAACCTGGCTGCCCTGGGATTAAGCCAATTCAGTTTAAATAAAACAGCACAAGCTGAAGTGGGTGTTTTCCAACTGCATATGGAGACACAGAAAAATCTACCTACTGAAGCTCTTAAGAGAAATTCTCCACTGAAAACCACTCACTGGAACGATAAACTCACTGAATGCTGTTACCACCCATTGTTTCCATCAGCAGAACCATTTTTCAGATGTTTTTTAGAGTTCAAGATTTCACATGGGTTTTTTCATCCTTACCAAACAAGTGGGGTTTTCTCTTTTGAAGGAGATGAGCTTTTCTGTGCTAGGTCGTGTACTAACTCTGACAGCAGATGTAAATAAATAATAAACTGTTACAGGTCAGAAATCGCAGCAAGCACAACTTCTGATTGCCTGAGACCAGTTCTTGCTTCAGGCACTTGGGCGAAGGCTGCACGTACTTGCAGCTTCCACTGAGCGGCACCTGCTGACAGAAAGCCAAGTCTCCCGTAGCTGCAGCTTCTTCTGGGGACTCTGAGGAAGAACTGTGAATGACCCAGCTGGCACCTGCAGAGTCGAGTGGAAACAGCCGTTCAGCCATCCATGGCTGAAGCCAAATGGGCAGGAGAAATGGGACCTGACAGTTTGGGTGCTTTTTCTAGGCAACTGTCAAATCCACACCAGGATTTCAACTCATCAAGAAACAACTAATTTGGGATACAAAAATATCCTCCAAGCATCTTAAGCCGTATCCTTTTGCATTAAACAGTCACTGGTTAAAATGTCCAAACTGCTCTGCACCTTCTCCCCTCCCCTAAGTGTCCTAGGAGCTACATGTCCCTGCTGGGCAAGGCTTCAACACTTCCTTGTAAAGCTTTGTGGTGGGCAGTGGAACAGCCGGGCAGCTGGGAAACATGGGCTGAAATGCCATCCAACAATGGGAGATGCTGAGTCTCCTGCCTTCTGTCGATGTGCTGCATTTTGAGAGGGCTTTGGTTCTCTGGGCATATGCTAGACATTATCTGAGATAGTCCAACAGGCTGAGCCCCTTTCAAAAGAAAGACAAATGCTGATCAGTTGTAGATCCTAAGAGAAAACTCTCAAATGTAATAGGTTCTGTGCTGTGCTGGATGATGCAATTGGGGCAATTCAAGCCATGCACAGAAGTATAACTCAAGGCACTGAGGATATTTTTTTAAAGTGAGCTCTCCCAGAGGTACCATGTAGTGCTCCAATCCATGAAAATCAAGATGAGCAGAGACAACATAACATTCCTCAAACAATACAAGCTAATTACTTCAATTCTTGTCTTCAAACTGAGGCTTGGAGAGTTCAGCACTGAACATCTGCTGAACCACCCACTGCCTCTTCCACTTAGCAGCCTTGCTAAAGATGAGGTGGCATCCACATGGGACATGTATCCATTTGAGCTACTGTACAGTATTCCCCTCGGTGTTTCTTAGAGAATGCAGAGGGTTTCTATTGGCACCTGAGGAGTCTAACACGCACCTCAGAGCAATTTAAGAGCAAAGGCTTTAGAGCTCAAGGGGAATCATTACAGTATTTGCATAAGATGGCTCCTACAAGGCCTACACAATACAGCATAGATTATGCTTATCAGAATTTCAGGATAAGGCCATTAGATACAAACCAGCACATCTGCCCAGGCAAGGCCTGCAGGCTATGCTGGAGCAGCCAAAACACATCCGTAGAAAGAGAAAATGGCAATTCAATCTATGTGGTTCTTTGACACATCCAGAATAAACCGGTAACCCAATGCACAGGGACATCTCTTTTGCCACCTCACAAAAACTAACCTGGTAGCATAACTACCCAGTGCTGGCAGAGCTAAGGGAGTTTGAGTGCATCAAGGAACATTCCTATAGCTCTGCACCCCTGATCAGCTGCTGCACATAGTGTGTACACTGAAAATAACATTTCTGAAAGAGAATGGATGTAACCACCTTCACAACACACCTGAAGGTACAGTCTCACCTTGGTGGAGTTGGCATGCTAGGATCAATTGCTTGAAACAGATTTATAGTGTACTTACTGTGTAAAAATTACAATTTCTACTCTGGGGAATTTAACTAGCCTGTGGGGATCAACAGAACAGATGAAGTGCCACTGGGCTGTGAAGCTGCATGCAGCACACGTTCAGCAGAGCCAGGAATGGCCTGTGACTTACAGAGGAAAGGCTATAGCTGAGAAACTGTAGACGAGGATAAATGAGCTCAGTAATGAGGCTATGTTCTGGGAGGTAGCAACCTGAGTCAAAGGCAGGAAGGTAGCAGCCAAGTCAAAGGAATTTTAAATTATTTTAAGCAACTGCCTGAAATGCCCCCATTCTCCTATGCAATCCTTTTTTGTTCTGCAAGAGGCAGGGCACTGCAACTCCTACAGGTCTTCTCCAGGACCGTGGGTGTTGTAAAGTAGAGGTAGCATCTGCAGCATCTGTCTGAGACTAGCCAGGAGTGAGGAAAAAAGGAAAGCATTGAAAGAAGGGACTAATACCCACAGCTTTGCTCCCCTTATGATGCTAGTTGGAAATGTGCCAGTCACCTCTGTGGACGTGTGGTAGGAGGGCAGAGCTGCCTTTTTGCAGCAGTCTGCATGCAGAGATGATGGGGTAGGCAGCTCTGGGTCAAACGAGACAGATGGTTCATAGCACCTCAGCACTCACAGGACTGTTTGAGCTTCGCTGGCCCAGCCACCAGTGGAGAGATACGGTGGCTGCAAATGTAACGTCTTGCTGAACCACATTCAGAGTTGAATTCTGAGTGGCATCACTGATTAGTCATGTCCCAACACTGGAGCATGGCAATGCCCTCTGAGCATGAAGGTCTTTGTAACGAGCACTTATAAGTACAGCCAACAGCTGCAGGGTGATAGGGTAGGTAGCAAGTGGCCTCATAATGGATGACCGTTTGGGGAAAACTGAGTATAATTAAGTCTGGGCTTGTTAATGGCATTTAAAATAAAGAATATCCCACCAAATGAATGAATAACTGCAATTCGTTCCTATTATCATGATGGCATTAAGAGGAATTGCCTTCTCCTAGCAGATGCTGTTTGAAGACCAGTGGCTGAGAACAGCTGTTGCTTAACAAGGTCGTCCTTCCAAGTGTTCTGGACATGCTGAGCATGACCAGGCCAACCCATGTGCACAGAGGGGCAGACACTAAGAGTGTCTATTTCTCCTGCATAGCTAACCAGAAAAACCTGGTGTTTCAGTCTCAAGCCTTGCTTCCTAACATTAGTGAGGAGCAGGTTGCTGCAGATGGGATACAAGGAGAAGGGAGAATACAAGAACTCCTAGGAATGGGGAAAGACCTTCTGTCTGGCAGCATTGGCAGGACTCCTAAGCAAAAGGTTCCAGTCTCAAAGCCTATCAACATATTCAAACAGTTCATTACACTCCTCACACTTTTCATTTATCATCAGGCAGTGGTGAAAAGGACAGGGATATTTTTTGCCATCTTAATTTGTGGAAAGGAGGCACTGTTCTCAGGCATTTGCACACACACACACTCAAAGGCTCCATGAGGGTGTGACCAGGAATGAACTCCCCAGGCAGTGTAAACTAACTTAGCTCCAAGATATTATGCTCATTTATAACAGATAAGGAAACAGGGGTTCCAGTTTGGTAAGACAGATGCAAAAAGCAGATAAAATAAAATAGGTGGATAAACCCACCACATTTACACCAGCCCCAGAGAGCTCAAGATATTTTTCTTTTGTTAAATTTCTTCTTAAAATATCTTCACTTTTAATCTTCTTTTTTTTTGCTATATAGACCACATTATGGGGAAAACCTAAAATAGCTGCAGAGGTATATATTGCAGAGGTATATATTGTGACAAAATCAGCCCTTTTTCAAAAAATTGAAATGATATGCTAAAAACTTGCCATTTAGGGGGGTTGATTTTTGTTTCAAATTATCTGCCAACTCATATCATTCTCCTGCACAAGTAGATAAATGGGGAAAGAAGACGGACTGAGAGCTGAAAAGTGCATATAAAAAGTTATCCCAGTAATAATTTTTGATGGGCTATTCAGGATAGCAAGGCTAGAGAGGTTAACAGTGGGGAAAAATTATATTTTTATAGAAGCCTTCGTTCTAAGGAATTCCCAAAGACTTCATAAATTTCAACTTGTACACAACCTGCACCTAGAAATGTCATTTTACCACTGCAGAGGCACCACATCAGGAATGCAATACAGCAGTTTGTTAACTACATGCAGTCAAAATTGTGCATGCATACAGGCAGAAGCAAGAGGGAAAACTACATCCATCTGAAACCATGAAGACATATTTATGGGTGCAGGGCATCTTTATAAATAAGCTTCTTTTAAACATATGTGGCAGCTAAAGACCAGAAAACAAACACAGCCTGTTCTCCATGGAGCTAACAACATTCAAAGGGTGCTGCAGTGAAGCAAGTCTTTCCATCAGCTTCACTGAGGACTGGCTCAGGCACGAGGAAATAAAGCTTTCCTAATGTTCTTTCATGTCCCGTGGCTGTTTATTTGTTTGTTTCTTCATTTCCTTCTGTCTTTTATGTCTGTTGGGAGCATTGTCTCCCCTGCCATTAACAGAATTGCACGTAGGTTTTCACTCAACAAAACACCCACCTCCTCTGCAACAGAGGCAACTGAAAAGCAATTGTTGACTAAGGAGGACATCAGCATTATTTGTCTACTTAGGATTTGCTAAAGATTGGTTTATAAAAGCTTCTTCTGCTTTTGACTATGACTCAAATGCCACCTGAACCTCCTTTCTCTGGTGTTTAATCCTTTCTCTGTGATAGCTTTCAGGCTAAGGAAAGCTTCCTAGATTTTAATAACTTGATGATAAGAAGTCACATGTGCCTGGGGATGGACCTGAAAAGCTTTAGTCTCGAATTATTCACTGATGATTAAAAAACTGCCCTCATTTGATCCTCGATTCAGCAAACCTGCCTTATTTCAGAGAATTTGCTGAAAATCAAGCTTCTCTGAAGAAAGCAGGACTCTGATGTAGGTTTGTTATATGCTGTCAGTTTTGCCGTGGCTGAAAAAGGATGGGTGAATTTTCAGAGAGAAAATAATATGTACTGACTACCATCTCCTGCCACTCAGCACAGCTCCACACCCTCCACAAGTAACACACAGTTCCCCTGTTCTAGCAAAACTCCAACCACACTGACAAAGGACGAGTGGGACGGCCACACCATCAGGAAAGTATACACCAGACAGAGCTGCACAGCCAGTCACAAAGGTATCTTCTGGTGCACTGCAGTCACGAGAGATGTGGATTTCCTGCTATCACACTGATATGCAATGACAGAGCCTCTCTCTGCTATTGTCAATAGGACACATCTCTACCAATAATGCCGAGGAAGGGGTAAAGAAGCCCTAGCACCCATCCTAGACCCAGTGATCCACCTGCAAGCAAACTTGATTGCACCAAGATCGTCCCCTGCCTCTCAAGGAGGTTCAGATGTGTGGCTTTACCAAGTATTTCCATCTGGCATGCAGGTGTAATAATATCCCTATGGTGTCAACATCAATCGTGGGTATGCTAGATGCCTGCTGCAGTCCTCAGTAACCATCAGGGTCCACTGTGCAGACTCTTCAGGGTGTTTCCTGTTGGACACCATCCTTTTAGGCTGATTTGAGAGAGTTCTGGTGACTTCAGGAGACTGGAAGCTATTTACCTCCCACATTGAGCATTGCAGTGCTGCAGCTCTAGGATTCTGGCTGCAAAGTGTTTGACTGTGACAGGGTCCAGAATCCCTGCCTTCTAGGAGCCAGCCTCATCTGGGGTGCTAAAGAATTTTCCAAGGCTGATCTCAGCCACCTCAAATGCTTAGAAGACCCTCTTTCCCTTCTTTGTCGACAAAGAATAGGCCCAGCTCACATTGTTAACCTCCAGTTGTATTTTCCAAGGCCACTTTAGCACAAGAACAAGATCACCAGTTCTCCATGGGAATTTTCTCTCTCTAGAAACTTCTGAAAATTCTATAACTTCAAAATGAGCTTCTAAAACAAGGACAAAAATTCTGATTTAGGCCTCTCTGTTGTCCTGCTGAAATGTGTTATCTGTAAATAATTAAGGTAGGACAGTTCCCGCAGGAGAGGCTGAGGGATTCCCTGCTTCAGAACATCTTGTGGCTGATATTCAGGAGAACTTTTCCTGAAATGTAGGACAAAAGGTAAATAAATCCTTAGTCCAGCTTGCTCTTCTGCACCTCAGCAAGCTTCTCTCTTTCAGTTCCTTGTGAATGAGTACGTCTCATCAACTAGAAGTTCTGTTTGAACCCACAAAACATCCTAGGAATAGTTTTATTAAAAGTATCACATCCTTCTAAAAGGCTCTGCTTTTGAATACCTGGTTTACTCCAAAAATCCTAGTTCAACTCTAATAATTAGTTCAAATTTTAACCACTTGTCCAGATGGCATCTTTGAGCCCTGTTCCCTAGATCCAACCATTTGGCTCAAGAAATTCTGAGCAATAAGGAAACAGATCCTTTAATATTTAAAGCAATAAAGGGGTGAAAAGGAAGAGTAGGTACAAAAAGAATCTGGACAATGAGATACCAATCAGTTTTCCCTCAGAGTTTTTAATTCCTGAAATCCAAATGACCTTAAAAGGCCTTCTGAAGAATGATCAAATGTGGACACTAACTTCACAGTTGGATCTGATCTTTTTTAATAGCTTTCTTTGGGTATAGGAGAAAGACGAGATAATTTGGGAAGCAAATAGGGATTTTTGACTGTGCTTCATCACCCCTCAGTGATGTAATGAGATTCTGCTTTCGAAGACTCTGAGGGAATTCATACCAGACCATTCAGGTGCTTCTCAGGGTATACAGAGGGGTTTGATCTTTTCCAGTACTTAAGATAAATTACTCACACAAATCAAAATGTGATCATTCCTCTTTCAAGAAGATGAAGGAAAGACGTGATACAAGATTAAAATCTTCTGCCACTGCTGTCCTCAGGTAAAGCTCCAGCATCAACAATATCTAAGGCAAATCAAACCACTTCCTCTCAATTCATTTCCTAATTATAATGAGCATCAACTTCATATGTTATCAAAAGGTCCCATAAGACCCACTGACTTCACTGCTTCCCCACCAGTAGTAAGGCTTTTGGAGACTAAAAGGGGCCTACTTCCCTATGCTCAGAAGCCACACTTCTTTGCTAATTATGTGCTGTTTGTCCTGTAGCAAGGTGCTGGAGGGTTTCCTTAAATAGGGATAGTTGCTTGGCAGTAATTACATTAATGAAAGGAGAAGGAATGGTTTCCTTGAGTCATTTCACTTGTCTTCCACTTATGGTGCTGATTCTGAGGTGTTTTTCTCCCTTCCCATGGCGGTTTGTCTTTTTCTGAGATGTGCTGTAGCAACTGTCATCACTCTGGTAAGAACACAGCTCCACAGCTTTTTTAGAAAACTTCAAAAGCATAGAAAATTGCTGGTGAGAAGTCAAATGAGTTGTCTTCTGTTTGTGAATGGGCTAAGCAGCAAAAGCTTTTCCAGAGTCTTAAAGATCCAGTGACACGTGTGATCCTTACACTCAACACTGAGGAATATCACCAGACTGGAGAAGAACCTCAAAGCAGTAAACCTTCATCCTCCCTCTGATCCTCTAGTTGCTGCTGTGTCCTGTGAAGAAGCTGTCCTCAGGCACTGTACACTCACCACATGCCCACTCATCAGCAGGGCTTGTGTTCTCACATGCCCAAACTCAAATCCTGTCAGTCAACCTTTCACCTTTACGTGTATTTGGAAGTAGAAGCTGTGCCAAGGATGCTTTTGCCTCACCCAGGATCTGCCTTTCACCAGTTCAAATTCTATTGTAGGCTTGCAGGGAGATCATGAGCCATGCTCTTGCACTGAAAAGAGCCTTCTGACAGCAATCTCCTATGTCTGCATGCTCCTACCCTTACTTATACCCAAAGAACTGCCTTGGTGACAAAGTGTGTAACTGCAAGTCTTTCTTGGCACTCACATCATCCTTTCTTGTGGCCCACTGCTGCAGTGTCAAGTACTTCTGCAAAGCAGGTGCAAGGACAGAACCTAAGACCTTCAGGTCGGCAGAGGGGGACTTACAGTACAGGAAATTCTTTGAATTTGGCTTTTCCCTGCCTTTATGTCTTCTTTAGAGCAATTTGTAACTTCTGTCCTTTTTCTATTTCACATCTCCATGTTTTAAAAGAATCAAGAAATTCAACACTTCATGGAAAGAACTAATTATTTTAGCCTTTCTTTTTTGTTTTAAAATGTTTTTCTAATGTTCAAAAGCCAATATTTTTTATCATCCGGCAGAGTTTAAATAGCCTTTTCATCAGCCAGGACAACTCATAAAGAACAGAAATATTTTGCAATTACTTGAAGGGCCCTCTGAACGTATTGCTGTTAGTATACATTGGAGAGGATTGCAGGGGACTGTTAGGAACAAAGTAACTTAAAACAGATGATCAAACAGAAGGGCTTTCTCCAGTCTTGACATAGTCCTAACTGAATTCTCCACACGTGCATAACTTCATCAGAATGAAACCCCACTGGAGTACTAAAACACAGAATGGTGCATAAACTCAGAACAGGACAGGAAGTTTGGGATCTGATGATGATGACTTCAGTGATTTTCCTTTGCATAACTTGTAAACGTAAGTCCTCTAAAGGGATTGCCCATCCTCTTGGACAGTTTCTTCAGAGAGTATGGTAGAGTTACTACTTGATTTTGGGGACTGTCAGCATAAGCAACATGAAAGGAAAAAGCTTCTTGTAGGCAAGTTGCTAATCCCAGTTGATGGACCTCTTCATTTTAACCCACAAACAATTTGCTTAAGAGGTTTATAAATACAGGTATCATGACACCATGTTGCGGGAATCACGTGGCTGAGGCGACCTTGACTAGATTTTCACTGCTTGAATCAAGGTCCTCTCACATTTCCACACTGACATAGATGGTGAAGGCAAAGGGAGGCTGCAAAGGGGTATTAAGTGGTGTGTACACAGTGACCTTAAATTGAAGCTGGGCAAATGCACAGGGAGTGCATCAGATTTCTTTCTTGTGATTGTCCATCAGGAAATTCTGCCCTGCTTTACATCAGAACTTCCTTCAAAACTAATTAAAATGCAGTGAAGACACATACACTTTCTGGTAGTTCTTCATTTCTTGAATAACCCAAAGTTCCTGGTGAAGAAGAATCCACAGGAAGAGACTCCTGATCATGCGGCATGTTCACTTACTGAGAAAGCTGCCATAAAATGGCATTGGAGAAGATGAAATCTGAACTGCTGCAGCTGAAACTGCAGCATTCTATGTTTTCTTTCCTGAGAAGCTGGAAAGCTTTGTGAGTAGACCAAGCCATGCCTCTTTGTTCCAATAGCTGCTCGTTACATGTCCATAGGGAACTGGCAAAGCAGGGAGAGAGCTAAGTCTTGAGCAAGTTAAACATGCTTGACAGTCTGCAGCAGGGAGAAAGGAAAATTCAGAGCTAAGTGGCAATGAGAGAGTAAGAAAGAAAGCCCCTTGCAGCTTATAAGTGATGTGGGCAGGAAGTTCAGAAGACTCAGAAGAGATGCATGGATTCAGGGAGAGGCTCGATGCCACAGCAGCACACAATCAGGCTGCAATTGCACTGCAAAGTGAGTTTTTTCAGAGGTAGATAGTAGATCAAAGGCATGCCCAGTGGTTAAGTACAGCTTAGCTGCCTGTGCTGGACTTCCTATGGTCCAGGGATTTTTCAAGATGCATGGCCAAATGGCAGAGTCACAGTCATAGGTCCAGACGTGCCCCTAACCATCAGCAGTCAGCCTGCACGTAACTCTTAAAGACTAAGTTACCAGTTATCATGGTGGGACCCAAGGCATCATCATATTAAATGGGAATTTGACAGAAAAATATTTCCTAAACAGCTGTAGATGGAAGATTTCTGAATGGATGTTCTATTTGTTGAGAAAAGACAGGTAAAGGAAAAGAAAACGAAAGAATCTGAAAATAAAGTCTGGTTTCAGCAGTCCTTTTGAGGATGAGGAACCTGTCCTACAAGTCCTGGCAATTGGATACGTGACTGTTGTCTCACAGGATGCTTCCTGTGATCCAGGAAGGAGAGCCAATCTTACACCTCCTTTCCCTTCCCTCTGCAGAGCTGTGACCCCAGCCAGCAGCACACATGGCTACATTTACCCTCAGTCTATATGACCAGATGGTACCATCCTCCCTGCCCATGGCCCTGCCACGGGGACAACATCTGTATGGATACTAATTAGCAAGCCCACAGCCAGCTGAGGAAATTAAAATGCCTGAACACAGCTCCCTAGCACAGGGCCTGCAACCAAACCTCAAGGCCTGCCAGACAGGTCTGTGTAAGCACACGTTAACTCAGACATCACCACTGGGCAATAAAGCTCTGTCTCTGGTTTTGCATGCTGAAACAGAACAATACAGGCCAAAAAACAGTATCTAACACTGGCAGATGAGAGAGATGTCATCAAAAGATTTCAGAGCCCTTTTTGAAGGAAGCAAATAACCCAGTATGCAAGGAGAGGGGATACTTTGGCACAGCACAGGGAGGTGACCTGCCTGGCATTACCCAGGAGGCTCAGAACAGCCATCTCCTTAACTGTGCACAATGGTTTATGCCTGTGAGCAGAAAAGCCTAAAGGGCTTTTGGGAGCAGAGCTGGTCATCCCCTCTTTCATGCTAAAAAAGCATCCTCCACCTCAAGCCCTCTCTGGGGTGAAAGGGCGTTGTGGTACCTATAGCATCACCTTTCAGATGGGCTACAGTAACAGGGAGATCAAGAATTTACACAAAACATCCTTGGCTCCTTTTTTTTGTGGCTGGAATTAAATCCCAGTTCCACTGTTTCATTCTGTTGAGCAAAATTTCTACATCTTTTCTTTTAATTCTTTGGATAAGTTTTCCAGTTTACTGTCTTTAACTGTCACATAACATGAGTATGCATCAAGAGGTGCTAAATATTTTTGTTGTTGTGGTTGTTGTTGTTATTATTATTATTATTTCTTCACAGATGACAAGTCTGAGGAAAAGAGCAATACAAACACTAAAGAGACTCATCTCAGAATTGATTTTTAGCACAAATATAGTTTCTGGTTTCTGCCCTATATGGTGACACATATCTACACAGGCTTGTGAGCCAATCGTCATGCAGGCAGCATGTTCTGCACACTGTGAGGCTGCATCTTGTACTTCTACATGGAAGGGACTGGAGCTTGCTAATGGGGTGATTTTTGGTTTGTTTCGTTTCAATGGGAACTATAGCAAGAAGAAGAGGAAAAAAAATCACTTAGGCTGTAAAGAAAGCATTCAGATGTCGAGAATAGAAACTTTCATTGCTTTCAGTTCAAGCAGGTTCCGTCTCAATAGATTTCAAGCAGTCTTCCTCCAAAAGGTCAGAAGTATCCCAAGATAAGCTATGCTACTTCTCACCCAGCTCCAAATTGCCAAAATTACTGTATTTACCAGAATGGATGGGGATATCTATTGTAAGGCAGCCACACATATTCCTCATGTTGCTGACTGAGGCATATTGAATGGCTGGGACTTTTCCTTAGTGTCTTACCACCAGCTATTTTTATAAGAATTTCAGCTCCCTTTTTTGGTATCCCCAGGCTAGAGACCATCGAGGACATTCTGCTCCTGGGCCTGCTGTCCAGCTCCTCTGGGTTTGCATTTGTAATGCATTAGAGAGGGTTGATAAACACAGGCATATGTGAAGAGCAACAGCAACAAAAAATCCTGCTTGCCTATGAAGGGTTTATTTAAACTGACGTAAATCCCGAGTAAATTCTGCTCCTGGGAGCAGAAGTGTCAGAACCAGCCATTCAGGCTTTTGCTTTACTATCTAGACAGGTTACGGGGCAATGAATGAGCACTCTGAATCCACCAAGAAAGCTCTTGCAGGAAAACTTAACCCTAAATTCCACTCCTTTAAAGATGCCCACTGAAGGCATATTGAAAATCTAAAATACACTACTAGTTTTTTATAAGATCTCTTACTTGACTTGTGTTAGGAAGGCTGGACAAGGAAGGGGCAGTGAGGGATGCACTGATATGTAGCAGTAGAATCTAGGAAGAATGGCTTTGAGCTTATGACTTGGAGATAAGACAGACATTTTACCTTTCAAAGTCCATAGTAAGCAATGACTTTATTTCACTGCTGCAGGTAAAGGATTTTGTTTCTATTTTCCTAATAATCCCACAGCTTTCTCCTGGATTTCCTTCTTAATTTTTAAAGTTCCTATTTTCTGGTTTAGTAATTTGATTATTTGATTCCAAATTAGTAGTGTGGCTAACATTGATTTGCTCACAGTACTTCTTGGAAATTCATTCTCTGTTTGTACCAATTCAATTCCTTCCTGTTTGTTTTAATTTGCTAACATTTACAGAAAGGACTCTCTATATAATTAATAAGGATTCAACTGGTGTTCCTAAGAGCCTAAGCAGGTCCCTTGTAAATCAATTGCTGGTTCTCAGATTCACCAGGTATTTTCTTACAAAATCATGCAGTACTTTTTCCACCGATCTCACTTGGGATCCGTGATGGGCTTGTTTGGGCACGGTGAATGAACCTCGTGGCAAAAGAGGTGATTGGCATAGGACCCTTGCTCCATATGATGGAGAAAGGCAAGAGGTGTGTGATTAATTAGGATGGGGATTCCACAGGGAGAAATTAAAGTTTCACTGTTACAGCAGTCATACCCTATCATGACAAATTATATTCTCTCCTTGAGTTTGCCATAAAGCAAGTATGGAAAGCACAGAAAGTTTTTATAGAAGGTCACTTCCATTTTGTGCTTTTCCCATCTTTTTCTGACACTGGGTCAAGGTCTGGAAATCAGATTTACACAAATGCTGAATACTCGCACCTTAACTGAAACACACTTTAACCATCTCATCTGGGAGGTGAGGAGGAAGGCAACTTCCCCCCAAAATAATCACATCTTTGGGAATCAAAAAATCAGATATCCCAAATCAGCAGACAGATGGAATAGAATTTGTGTTTCTCTGTGCTTCAGTTGTCTCTGGATAGAAATAACAGTTCTGATATAATTCACAGTGGTTTGAGAACATGAAAACGAATAAGAACTGAAGATGTCTATAAGAAAATCAATTCTTTTTTTTTTTAATAGGTTTTGGATGGTGCAGATTAAATAAAGAAAAAGAACACCCGCTCTCTGAATACTGCAAATTTTTGTTTCTAGAACACTGATATACCATTTTTATACCTTTGCAGATCATATAGGGTTATTTATGTTTGTTATAAAATGATGCACATTTGCATGTGAACCAGGTCTGTCCTTTCAATTCCTGCTCAGTGCCTGTTCAATGAACCAAATTACAAGCACTCCTAATTTCCCACACAGTTTAGACCAAACATGTGATAAACCTGCCACATCTCTGCCTCCTGATCCCATCCCTTTCAACAGCAAAGGGCTCCCAAAAATATTAAGGGCAGAGATATTAGGCTGTGGGCTCTGACCTGGCAGGGTGTGCTGACCCCAGTTCCCTTTCTGTGAGCATTACTACAGATCTGAAACAGTAAAAAATAAATAAACAAACCCCATTTGTGCCCACCTCAGCCAGAGCAGAAGAAAAGTGGTTACAGTTCTTGTGCATCAAGTGGTACGCATTTCCTTTGTATTCCTTGCCCAGCTCTTCCATAATCTTATCCACATCCTCTTCTGTGAAGTCTGTGGTGCCCAAGGCAATGGATTCTCTAGTTAAAAACAAAACATACAACAGGAAAAACAGAAAGATACAGTGAAGAGTGTGATACATACCAAGGGAGAAGGAAATGATCAGACATTGGCAAGAAGGATAGGTTTAGAATGTTATGGACATGCATATCTGAGGCTATCAGAGACTCTCACTAACAGAATGGCACTGTAATATCCACAGCTTTTCCACAAAGCAGGTTATCACACAGGCAACAGCCCTGAGATCTTCTTGCTCACCACCAGGGAAGTCTCAGCTCTAGGGGTCTGCTCCCACTCTGCCCATCATCCCACAAGAGAAATTTCCATTACAACATAGGAGGTGCTTTTTTCCTCAATTGAGAGGGTCCTCTGGGCCAGGAAGGAGCAGACTGAAAACTTTATGCAGAACCCTATTGCTTCTCCCAATATTCACTCAGTAGCACTTGCTCTAAAATGACCCTCAACATAAACTGGCAGTCTGGGAAGGTCAAGCCCCCCTGCCATGGACATTTCCTTGACCCACAGTCCCACAGTCTGAGCATCTTGAACAACACAAGAATGCAGCATCCTCTCAGACTCCTCTAGCAGCCAGTCTGTCCCTTGTAACAGAGCAGCGATAAACACATGAGCTGACTTCAGGTACTCTGTGCAGTATCCACAGATAGGGGGTACTCATAAAAAAAGAAGTTTTATTTTTTTCCCCTGCGCATTGGCTCTGTGTAACAGGCGAAACTGGGAGCACAGAAGATGAATAAAATAGGAAAAGAGAACTGCACTCATTTGTAAGTGTGCTTTTAATCCCTGACAAACGCAGTTCATCACTGTTCCCTGTTTGGCGTACACACTCTTTTATCCACCTCCAAAATCCCTGCAAGGCTGCCTTTGAATCAGGATCATGTAAAGGATGGCAGAGAGGGCACTTATGAGGAGAGTGAAAGGAAGACTCAGAGGACAGGACTTCCCTGCTCCCCCTACACCGATGGCTACCCGGGGCAGAGGGGAAGAGGTAGAAAAGGGCCCTTACTTGAATTTAAAGGTCTCGCCAAGTTCTACCGCACTGCCAGGTGTGATCTCGAAAATCCCACTGAAAGGGTAGGGATGCCCTCCATAGGCAAACTCTGACAAGGAAAGAAACAGACTGTGAGTAATTGAATGAATGCCATGTCAGGAAAAAGTCTATGGCAGCTGTCTGCGTGGCTCAACATCAGCACCAGGGGCTGGGCTATTGCCAAAATCTGTTTCAGCCAGACTCTGAAAGCTGTTTTCACTGCCTGGTTACCTATTGGACTGAGGATGCCCTCACAGCCTCCCTCCATGCTAACTCTACTGCTTTCCCACAGCACCAGGAAAACTCTCCGAGTCTGTCTCTGTCCCCATCCAGGTGGCTTCCTCTCAGTGGAAAGTTCTGCATTGAAGGCATCTGGACAAACTATGAGAGGCTGCCAGCTACTGAGCTGGAAGAAGTCATTTCTAGAGTAGGGAGAAATCAAATCTTCCAGAGGGATTTACAGGCAGTGAGTGGGAAGTGTTTGCAGAAAGCCAGGCCGATTGTACTCTGCTGCCTCAGCACACAGGTCAGGCCAGGGAGTCCCTCCATGTCACACAGGCCACCTTGCATGGTGATCCTCACGGTGTCACACGGGCCATCTCATGGGGCCTGTCAAAGCCTCTGTGCTCAAGATGGAAATGGCACCACAGGGGTTCTGGCTACTGCATGGCACTGGCTAAAAATACCATGAGTGAGTAGCCAAGTCATTCCCATTTAATGCTGAAAAAGGAAACAAAGTCTGTGATGCTCATTCATCCCTCCCCATATTACAGATGTTTTTCAGATCCCTTGACTTTTGAAATGGGTGGCTCTAATTAGCTTCTACCCCATCCAGACAATTTCAAAAGTCTTACACAACATTTTCCTTTCTTTGTAACTCTGCTGTTTCAAATCAAGTTTCCAATATCTAAAACCCCAGATTCCAAGACTTCTAGACCATATGCACTCATAAAGAATTACTGGAAAACAGATATATCCTGTCAGGGAATTTGCACAAACACATCTGCCGGCCTTAAGACAACCCCTGATCCACCTCTCTTCCCCCTCCCTCATTTCTCCCACTCTCTATCCCCCTTCTTCACTACAGAATGGCTTTCCAGCATTGCTCCTTCTATCTGCTGTCCTGCTACACATCTGCACAACCTTTACAGGCTGCAGTTACATGCTGAATAAGAAGGGCTACATGGTTCATAACAGAGCTGCACGAGTTCCTCCTAGACTCCACAATGGACTCCGAAAAGAGAATTGGCTGAGGTTTTTTTTCATTCCTCAAAACATTCCTTGCCAAAAGCTGTAACATTGGGGTGCTTTTCCATATCAGACTAGCCATACAGTTGTCCCCATGTTCTGCAGGTAGTAAAAGGGAAATACTTCATACCTCTGCCGTAGATCTCGATGCCAGAGTGGAAGACACCGATCCCCAAGGTGGAGGTGTATTCATTTATCCAGTACTACAGTAAGAGAAAAGCCACAGTGGGAAGCATTAGTGGAAAAGAAACACATGATCTTGGTCTAGGGTTTATCCCCCATCTCCCCAGCTCCTCTTAAGGAGAAGAGTGATTTTGAAATTATCTTGAGACAGAGACTCTCACAGATCAACAGAAGTGGGCACTGTGCTTATTCAGCTGGATGGGATTAGTTCTCTGAAAAATGCTCATCTAGCCTTTCTGCCTAAGGCACTAACCTGTATTAAGGTACAACTGGACCTGAACCTGCATAAATCCAGCTGCCACGGGATGTGTGATTATTTATCTATCTTCTCACCTAAATACCTGAAACTGAGTCAGTTTTATCAATTCGCTTGCCTTATTTGATCTTCAAAATCTGGAGTAAGAGAATCCCCAGTTATTTTCCACACACCTTTTTACATCACCTTCCAACACCTACTTATTATTAGTTTGGTTTTAGGCAAAGAGGTCATAGAGATGGAGGTTTGTTGCCCCAATAGGTCAGAGGAGCACCCCTTAGTAATTACCTATCTAACATTCATAAGTGCTTTAGAGAAAAAAAAGGAACTCAGAGCTAGCTGACATTTGGCTCAGAAGCACCATATATAATCAAGCACTGATTACAGAAGAGGCAAGGGTCCAAGGTCACCAAAATTTCATCCAGATCAAAGACAAATTTTCAAGAGGAGCTGTTAATTGACTCCACTGCTCTGGAGCCCAGCACCTCCCCGTTACATTTCGAGCAGAGAAACACTGCAGTCCAGTGCATGCATGTGACGCTCCTCCGCCCAGCACTGCGCAGGGCCTGTTTCCACCACACCGTGAAGGACAGTGCAGACACCCAAACAAGTCCCAGCTAAGCTAATTCCGGAGCAGGAAGCTGTACAGCCATGCCAGGGCAATGCTGCATTGGAGATAATTAGCCCTGCTCAGCATCAGTGTTTATTAGGTCAGCTGCAGAGCTGCACTGCCACAGAAATGATATTTTCAGGCACTGAGGAAACTGCCCATGCCTGGTATATTTACAGTTCACTTACAGCTGCTGTGCAGTGGAGATACATCTTCTAGCAACTCAGAGCAACTAAATTCTGGTTTTAATCTACCACTGCAAGGAAAACGAGTGTTGTTCACTTGTTCTTGTACAAGGACATGACAGGCTCATTAAACTAAAATTCTCTTTTGGGTCTGGTAGAAGCTTCTTGTGGAACCAGAATAAGCTGCACCTTTCCTGTGTCTGGTGTCACTGAGCTGCCATGGTGTGAGTAAGAACCCCTCTGCTGTCAGGCAACCAGAGGTCTGGCATACTCCAACTACTGTGCTTGCACTGCTTGCTTATGTATTTATGATGACTGCAGTAGCTCTGTAAATCACCTGAAAATGTTTTCTGCAAAACCACTGCTACTGTGAAAAAACACAGTAGCTTTGATATGAAAGCCACAGTCCCAAGCCTGACTTAATATATGGCTAATCTTGACATCTTAAACCATGTCCCCAAAAATGCTTGCCTCTGGCAGTAGAGCAGTTCCATTTCCCTCCAGAAAAGGCTGTAGTGCTTCTTGTTCTTTGTGAGTTTTTTTATCACAAATGATGTATTGTTGCAAGAGGGCAGCAAACCACCTGACCCCAGCTGGACCTCTGCCCACTGCTCTCTGCAGACCTCGTGTAACCTCCATTTACTTCTTGACTTGAATTATGCAAACTCTTGTTTTTAGGGTCAGGTAGCTCTCGGCCTCTGCCAGCTGGGACAGCACATTAGCAGTGAACCCTGGGTTGAACACCATGCCTGGTGTTTTGGTGCCCTTGCCCTCTGCTGCCCTTCCCCACAGTTCTCTGTTGCCTAGTTCTCTGCAGCAGGAATATCCCTGCTCTGGCTGGGGAAGAAGATAGAGGTGGAGGCCACACATGACACCACGGGACAAAAGCCTGTCTCCCTTGGACACAAAACCCTCAGTTCAGATCTTTATTCTCTCACACCTCATAGAATCATAGAATCTTTAAGGTTGAAAAATACCTCTAAGATCATCAAATCCAGCCGTCGACCCAGCACCACCACCATGTTCACCACTAAACCATGTCCTCAAGTGCCATATCCACTCATTTTTTAAATACTTCCAAGGGTGGTGACTCCACCACTTCCTTGTACAGTCTGTTCCAATGCTTGACAACCCTTTCTGTGAGGATATTTTTCCTACTATCTATTCTGAACCTCTCTTGACACAACTTGAGGTCATTTCCATCCTGTGACGTGTTACCTGGGAGAAGAGACCAACCCTCACCTCACTACAGCCTCCTGTCAGGTGGTTGTAAAGGGCAATCAGGTCTCCCCTGAGCCTCATTTTCTCCAGGCTAAACACTCCCAGCTCCCTCAGCTGCTCCTCAGGCTTGTGCTCCAGACCCTTCACCAGCTCCATCGTCCTTCTCTGGACCTGCTCCAGCACCTCAATGTCCTTCTTGTAGTGAGGGCCCTAAAACTGAAGACAAGATTTGAAGGGCTTCACCAGTGCTGAGTACAGGGGGACAATCACTGCCCTGGTCCTGCTGGCCACGCTATTGCCGATATAGACCAGGATGCCATTGGCCTTCTTGGCCACGTGGGCACAGCTGGCTCATGTTCAGCTGCTGTTGACCAGCACCTCCAGGTCCTTTTCTGCCAGCCAGCTTTCCAGCCACTCTGCCCCCAGCCTATAGCACTGCATGGGGCTGTTGTGACCCAAGTGCAGGACCTGGCATTTTATCTTACTGCACCTCATATGATTTGCCACAGCCCACTGATCCAGCCTGTGGACCCCTCTGCAGAGCCTTCCTACCCTCAAGCGGATCACCATTCCTGCCCAACTTGGTGCTGTCTGCAAACTGACTGAAGGTGCACTCACAGGTTAACTCCTCAGATAGTCTCAGGCAGCCTCAGTGAGCTTCAGAGAAACACTGGTTTCTCAAGTCCTACTGAAACAACTCCCAGATGATCTGGTAAGTAGGTTGTCTTCTTCCCCCAGGCTAAGCTATTGTCTCACGGCAACAATACAAGAAAACATGCCCAGGTCACCACAGCTGCTTTGCTTAGAAAAGTAACTAATAGGAAGAGAAGGGAGACTTTTTAAATTAGAAATACTCTTGCCAGTTAGCAAAATCAGGGCTATCTGCAGAGCCTCATCTGCATCAGGCTTTGTATTTCAAACAAGGAAGTTACACTGAAAGCCACTTGCAGCTACAGCTTTTTCTTCTTCCATGTAAAAGTTTATGTTGGATCCAAACAACAAATAAGCAAACAAGCAGGGAAAAAACCCTCTCCATGACTGATTACTTGTTAGAGTGATGTTCTGAGTCCTGATCATCTCATACATGCAGAGCACTCTCAGATCACAAGCCTGCCCTGTCCCCCAAGCACTCTTGTTCGCAGCACAGAATTTCAGCCCCTGCAACCCATCCTGCCCAACTCCAGGAGCAGAGAACCAGGCTTCAGGACAGCTCTGAAAGCACAAGTGATGAGGAGGCTCCACCACAGATAAAGAAGAGAGGAGCAAAAGTGTTTCTCTGGCTGATGCCAGGTGTTGCAAGATAATGACCCTCACATGGACATTTCTGTATTTAATGGTGTATTTTTCAGTATTAAATGAATAGCTTTCAATGAGCTATTATGGACTGAAGTGCAACAACCTCAGCCATACCTGAATTTGAACTGAACAGAAGCTATGCTGATTTAGTACTTTCTTTCAAATAATTTCAATCACACAAGGGTGTTATTGAAGCGGGGTCTGATTTGCATCTTGGTTCTATTGATACAATACTGATATGACCTACTAGCAAGACCAAAGTGCAAGGCAGCTCTGAATCACGGCTGCACTGTCCTTATCTCACCCCTGTCTCCAGGGTGCTGTAGAATCTGCCTCCAGTGTGTGACTGAACTCACAGTGAACACCTCACAGCACTTTGGCACAGCCCATGGCTCCTCTCAGGAGGAAGCCACGCTAAAGTGAACATGTCAGTCACTTGCTGAGCTGGAAAAGAGAATCCAAGCCAGATTTGAAACCAGGTTTGTACACACATGCACGAGCTGGCCTTGTTTTCCAAGGGGTTTGCAATTCTGAGCATAAGAACAGCAGAAACAGTCAGCAAATACTCATCTCTGGAGTAAATTGGTTATTGCTTAGATTAAAAACAAAAATCTGCAGCCTGTTCAGTCAGATGAAAAGAGCCAGGGAACTGAATACAGCAGTATCTTAAAGGGAGTTGTGATTCATGCTTGCATTGCATACTGCCTGGAAAACTGTGCCCTAAACCATACACAGAGGGACTTGGAGCATTCTGTCTCATTTCCATCTTCAACAGAGACAGAGAACAGCTCAGACGATAACAGAGGCAGGGGAAAGGCTAACCAGGCTATAATCACTTCATAACAGCAGCAGATAGCCCAGAACTCAAAATTCAAACCCAGAGAAGAACCTGTGCATTTCATTTGTAGTGTATAAGTTAATTGCTTTTAATGAAGGTCCCTGATGAAGTAGAATTTGAAAATGTTCAGGTTTTATTCAGGTTTTCTCTGATTTTCTGTTGGTTTGGTTCAGAGATCAGAATAACTGGTGAGATAGTTTAGATTCTGGGAGATACTCTGAGCCAGTTCTTGTGTTATTCACTTCATTTATCCATCACACAGAGGTAGAAGTAAAAGTCTTACCAGAACAATGAACCATGCCCCAACTTTCCAGAAAGAAAAGAAACTAAAAAGCTTCATTATATTGATACGCATCTTTTAGGTCTAGAATGGAGAAGCAGACGATGTGATACTGGCAGATTGTATCATCCTGGGAGTTTTCAGAGCAGGAGTTCCTAGGAACTCCTACCAGAAACATGAGTTTCCAGATAGAAGAGGCCCATCCACATAACCAGAAACTTCTGCCATCAACTAATACTGTACTATAACATTGAAGTTTCTGTCACTAACTCTCTCTTCCCGACTTCTGACCTATTTCATTATTTTCCATAGCGTGTCACCAAAATCTTTCCTGCATCAATGTGCTGAGCAGTTTAAATAAACAGCTCCCCAGATGCTGGAGACAAGACCTCTTCTGTGAGTATCTCAGTTATTCTGAGCACTTGATACTTTCTCTGAGCAGCCAACACACTAAACAATATTCTATTTATCACCCCAATACAGACTGGATATCCCACTCCACCAGATCCATTCTCTACTAAACAGATGCTAAGCCTTCCTTCCTTATGATCTGTATGAACATACAGAAAAGAAATGCACCAGGAGTTGTTAATTAAATCTGATTTCAATAAATAGCTGCAAATTCAGACTACCCAGTGTCATAGATCCTTGCTGAGAGCTCTACTCTTCACCAGGTATCACACACAAGCAATGTCTGAGCCAGGATACCAGGCTAGAGAGAGAGAGCTTGGCTCTGACCTCGTCTGCTTCTCTGACCACACACTGCTGTGACCGAGACACCTTTACCAAGGACGGGTGCAGATGATGAAGCAGTAACTAACTTGTCTGTATCTCTTCTCAAAGAACCATCTGCTTGTAATTCAGAAGGATTACTTCCTTTTCCCTGTGAGTTCACCGGCAGAGCTTATTTCTAGGAGAAAGGAAAAAACCAGTAAAGGATGATATTTAGACATTGCTAGGAAGCAAGGAGCATATTAAGGGACTCCTGTCAACACAGGTCCAATAACAGACTCTCTGCCCTACCACCTGAGCTTGATTTTAATCTTTTCCTTTTCAAGGGCCAAGTCACACACTGTACTTGGCCCTTTACAGGGATGTCTCCTCTTTATAGGATGGGGGATCTGACTTGCTGAAGAGACCCTTGGCTCAACAAATCCAAGTGGAGGACACCCAGGGCAGTGCTTGGCCCCTGCAGTCAGGTTATCTAAGCAGCCTCATGAAGACAGGCAAAGGACTGTATGCACTAACAAATGCACTGATCAGTCATATCTCAAACACCAAGAGAATCCTCTGCAATGTTAAATCTCAACACAAAAGGCAGTCTTTTAAAGGAAAAATCAGATTGATGCAGGAGACCAGCTAGGAAACATCAAAGTAATACCTCAGCATTATGTCCTGAGAGGCATTGATCCAGAAATTTGAGAGCACAAAGATAAAACTGGAGGGGAAAGCTAGAGAACAGCGTTTCAGGAAGCCAGCGAGTAAACTCCCATCTGTTTACAGCATACAGCCAGCAGCTTCAGAAGGGTTTGTTTCCCCCAATACATCTTTCTAAATCAAGGTCCAGCATCCTGGGCCCACAGAGGTGAAAGCAGAGGGCCCAAAACAGATCACAGATTATTCCCCAAGTAATGCTTGCAGGGGTGAAGGAAGCTTTACTTCAGCTACAGGCGTGCAGGACAGGGAGCTTCCTGCAGATCCAGGGTGCTTCAGTCATACTGCAGCAGTGCTCACTTATGTTCCACGGCCCCAGGCATGCACACAGTCCTGCAATATGTCCCAGTCCTTCTGCTGTTCACCCCTTCTGCCCTGGAGCTCTGTGATAAAAACTCACTATCATGTGGGATGACGTCAAATTATACAGTATGACTACTATTAGCAAGTATTCTTTAGCAATTGGGTGAGACCCAAGCTCATTTCAGTGTGGCCCATGTCTCTTACACCCCATTCTCCAGGGGTCCAAGGTTTGTATATTCATCAAGTCTAAAATGCTGTTTTCCTAATATACCGTGTATACAGATTAAGTGGGAAAGGGTTTAAATACATGTGGGCAGAACAGCAACTAAATAAAGCTGAACAGAGTATTGAGGAGTGATGACACAGACCTGTCTTTGGTACTTCGCACCTGGGAAGAGCTACCTGGGCGGGCCCTCACTCCAGCACACACAGAACATGGTTCTTCCCAGTTGGAGGATCATCCCATGTCAGGTCCTCTTCACTGTTGGCAAAAGCTATCGATCTGCACGTCGTGGACGTGGGTGTGAAAGCCCATGAGGTCACTGCAAATCCAACCAGCCAAAAGCACCTGCTTTAGTCAGGTATGTTAACTTCCAACTAAAATTCCAGACAGTGTTAAAGAAACAAAATACTGCAGTAAGCAGGTCTGTGTTTACAAACAGGCGCAGCCTCCAGCTGCAATAGGCAATAACTTTAAAGTCTCAAGAAAAACAGTTCCCAGGGTGTAGGCATTGGCCTGCTTGCAAATAACCCAACTGGCAGAACTGAATAAAGCTCAGGAACCACAGGTTTTCTTCCAGGAGAGCATTCAAGTACTGAGAAACCTGCAGCTTCAGTGCAGCCAGGGAGTTTGATGTCACTCTGATGAGGCAGGGATACAGGGTGACACAAGGACCCCACTCAAGGACCCCACTTCATACTCGGACTGGGACAGGAGAACTGGCTGAAGAACAGACATCTGAGGAGCAGAGTCACAGAAAGAAGAAAAAGACAAGGCATCCTTTGGCCTGCAACTGCCTCTGTTCTGCTGCATTTTGAATGAAAGGAGCTTCTGCTAAGGATACTTCTCCACCCTTCAGGTTAATAGACTCTAAGAGAACAGGAATTTCCTGGGAAACGACAGCCTGATACTTGAAATTGATGCTGCTAAACATATTCCCTCATTCAAACCCACAGATACTAAGAGAAGAGACCCAAGGCAAGATGCTCAGTTGCAGCCTTGAGAGGAATGAGAGGCCAAGCCTCTGTGGGACTGCAGCAGCCAACTCTGTCTCAGCAGCTCTTCTATTTCAGCCAAGTTCTGCTCTGCAAACGATCTTTTCTTCTCAGATTGGGCTAAATACTTTCTTTGGCTGTGTCCTCAGGAGGAATTTCTTCAGAGTTTACTGTGGCTTTTCAGACATTATTATAATATGCATCTGAATTGCCTGATGCATGAGCCAACAATAAAACCTTTACAATCATGAAGCATAAAGAGCTTATTTCAGAGGCTTCTTAAATGCTGTGTGTGGATTAAAAACTGATGCTGCTGCTGAGAGAGATTGGAAATCTACTTATGTTTCAATGTTGTGACGCAATGCGATTTTACTGGAAGAATACGAGGACAGAAGAAAATATTAATCATGCTGCGGAAAGGAAACAGTAAGCATTTCAGAAATTAACTTTTGGATGTATCCAGAATATTTTTAATTAAAAATTGTAAACAAGATTTATCTGTGACAATGGGATACTTCCAGCGTTTCCACTTACAGCCTCATCCTATAAATGGTAGGCACGGTTCTAGCTCAGTCTACTGGTATTACTTGAAGTCTTTTACAATTTTCTGCTTTCTCCATTACTGTTTCCACTTTCTACCCTGCCACACTGCTGGCAGGCATTGTCCTGAGCAGAGCTTCCTTCCTGCAGCTACATCTGTGAGGTGTTTACAAGTTTACTGCTGTGTATCTTTGGCCTCACAGGAGGCATGCACATCTGAAGCTGCTCTTCAGAAGGCGGCTGACCCGGTGTGCTCTGCATTAAATACAGTTCTCTTGCTGAGGAGAGTGAACACCCACCCAGCTCATGTTTCAGTGCTTGAGAGGGAACCTGCCTGACCGATGGAGACGTAGGGCAGCTTGCTGGCTAAAATAAACAACTATTTTCTGTCCCTGCAGAATGACCATCCCTGTCTCTTCTGTTTGTAGGTTCAGACAATGCCAGCCCACGGGTTTGTCACACCAGTCATGACACTAATGGCCCATCTTGGCTGTCTGTGTACAGTATTTATAGCAGACTGTTTACAGCATACAAGAAGCAATATGCCATTTTTCCAACCTCTACCTGTTTCCCTAAACTTCATTACTGACTGTGCCTGGAGGAGTCAGCTGAGTGGGCCAGGGTGGGACTGGGGACATCAAACAGAAGTCACTGAGGGGGAGTTGCTGGAGCATGTGCCAGTGCCAAGAGCCTGTCCCACAAAGTGATCTTATAAGCAGCCCTGAATAAAGATTATCCATGCTATTGCACAGCACTGTATCCCCTTAGTTTGGACAACTTTTATGACAATCTTCATCTCAAGTATATAAAGCCAGAAAAAAAGTGCATCCATTTGCAGGATCACACTGAAATGTATTCATTCGTGGAATGTGCCTGAGAAACTCACATGTGTTAGAAACTTATGGAAGTGATAATACCTTTGCCTTAGAGGCATTCACAATGACAAATTGAGAGGTATTCGGAAAGAACAGCAGCAAAATGATCAGGGAAGTGGCAAGACTGTCATATAAGAATTAATTCAGAAGAGCTAATAGCTTGGCAAAGCAATGACTGCAAATGACAAATTTGCAAACATTTGAAGTGCTGACATGAATTATGGGAGAATACTTCTTAAGAATGATACAAAAGATTCAAGTAGGAGCAACATACTCGGTTTAAAAAGAAGAGAGACTTTGACTAAGTGCTTAGAAGTTTCCTGGCAGCAAAAAAGAAAAAGAAAACATTTGTATGACTGAAAGCCAGATATTGAGAAAGACTTAGTGGGCCTGTGCAAGACAGAGTATTGAATGGTGTGAAATGTTTTCCTCTGCTAATGTCAAGGAGGCTGTTAACATTCTCGGCTGAGCGTATTTCAGATGCTGCACAGCTATCTGCATTGTGAGCCCTCGGCCCAGACTGTCAGTAAGCAGGCTTCCCATCAGAGAGGATTCAGGTGAGTTGAAAAAAAAAAAATGCAAGGGAGATAAATACCCAACAGCTTGGTTCATCAGGAGCTGTCTGAAGCACAGTGCAGATTCTTTGGCTCTGGAACTAGATTGGCCCTGACATATCTGGTAGGGTCAGCAATATGGCATTAGGGCTCTCTGTCCTTCATCTTGCAGAAAGGATGCAACTGAGAAATGTAATAACAAATAGGGCTGTTAAGTGATTTTTCAGATGTGAAACAATGCTGTGGCCCTGCTCAGACCAAGAAACATTAACCAAGAAACACTAACATCTCCTTTTCCTTGTTGGTAAGGATCCTTTGCTGTCTTCTGTGGACCTATAGCAGTGTTTCTCTCCAAAGGGGAAACTAACCCCATCCTGATGTCCAGCATGACAGAGAGAAAACAGACATTCAGTGCAACCTTTGAAAACACACTCCACTTGACACATCAGTCCTGCCTAGGCCAAAGCATCTGCTTTGTTCAGAGAATTGGGCTGCAGGTAACATGCACCCCGAGTTCTCCACAGAGCAGCTGACTGACAAGCAGCTGTAGCATATCCCTGAAGTGCTGAAAAGCACAGTTCATCTCTCTGCTTTGGCAGATTATTAGCAGGGATTTGAACTTCATGTTTTCATATCCAAGATGAACACCCTGATCACCAGCCATAGCTTCTCCATCAAAGTGGTGCATGCACATGGAAACAGCCCAGCAGAAGAGAATGAAAGATTCATGCCACCAAATAAACCACCAGCTAAGACTTGTCTACCAAAGGCTTGTCTAGATCCCTGCTCAGGTTCCTGAATTTCTCTTCCATGATGGCAAAATGCTGATATGACACTGCGTCTTCCCTATTGACTTGCCCCCCTTTGGAAAATTCCTGCCTGGGCAAACACAAATGCCTACTTTTTGGTACACCAACTGTCCACGCCTGACCACCTGAGGCAGATTTCTTGCGACCTCTTCTTGGGTTTCTAATGAGAACATCCAAAATACTAATCTCTTTCATGCTACAGTATAGTTTGAAACACCCTTCACCGTGCTGTTTCCATTCATAAGTACTTCAGGAAAGATGTATTACTCATCAGGATCCAATTCATAGCCACAGCCTTCAGAGCCTTTGAGGGAGAAAATTAATACCTATGACAAAAAAGTCTGTCTGCTCGTCCTGTTAACAAGGATTCATGGCTTGGTGGACTGGAGTGCTCATTCTTTTTCCTGAATGGTGTTTTGTTTTCCATTATCCTCTGACAGTGACTCACACCTGTCAGGTGATCCAGACAAACATACTCAATCTTCATTTCATATAAAATAAGCCTGCCTTTTCTGGTTTTTCAGATCAGTTTGCCTTTCCCCCTAACCATATCTAGTTAGTGGTAGAGGAAGGGAGGATCATCTCCAAAATTTCCAGGCTATGACCAGCCTAAGGGATGGGATGCAATAGACTACCAATAAAGTCCCTCTTGTGACACATATGACCTTGAAAATTTTGATCATCTGCATGCAGGCCACTTACAAATTTCTTTTGTCAGAGATGACTACCAAGTGGAAGGAATACCCATATTTGCATTGCAACCCAATTTATTAATGCTTTCACCAGGGGCAACAGCCTCCTAGATACACAAGGCAGGGACATCTACTTCCTTTATACCAAGAAAGTATAAGAAACCAGTTAAAACAATTTCTGACTTCTGCCAAGTTTCTACATAGATAACTACTTGGAGAAGACCAAGGTAACAACAAAGTAATTTTGCAACTACAGCCATCAGAAAGGGAAAAGAAGTCCCTTTATGATATCACAGAAGGACTGTGAGCAGCACCACAGGCAATGGAATGAATAGTTCTCTTTGTTCCATCCCATTAATGCAGAGCACAGTAACATATTGTTTTCAACCTGTTGCGTAGAGACCCAAGGTAGACAGGAAACAACTTCAAAGAAATCTGTAGGCTGGCAGGGTTACATTTGTTAGACAAAAGCTGACATCTTATGTAGAAAAAAAAAATTAAAATGAGAGGCACACAAACATTAAAGGAAATAAAATTATTGCCCAAAAACAGGGAGAGAAAAAAATCTTGGGTTCAAACAGGAGGTGGAAGCATCTTTGAACATCCACAGACAAACTGATGAAGGATAGTTCCATAGCTAGGATGTCAAACAAGGACTTGAGAGGTATTCCCTGTTCTGCTATGGACATACCACAGATTTACTCCAGACCAGGTCAAAACTGAAATTTCATCAGCATTCACATTCAAAACTTCAATCATCCAAATTCTTCTTCAAATTCCCTTTTACCCTGAAGTGTAAACCATCATTATCAGCAATATGAATGGAAGACCGTCCCATTCCACTATAGTGTGAGCTCCACACTCAGATAAAGAGAATCCCCAATAGAGATGAAGATCCCAGCTCTCTTTTCAAACGCTGATTGTTTGCTGTTTGTCCACAAAGTACAACTCACCCTGGGGTTCCTAATGGCAGCATTAGCACCTCATAGCCAGGAGTTAAACCTACCCACAGGTGAATCTGGAGCCTTACAGAAAAGTAAAACAAGAATGTGATATTCCCTAGATTTTCTCTCTGTGCAAGGGCTGTGTAAGGTCAAAATTACATGTTGTATAGGCATGTAAATTCTCACTCCGTCTCATTCCCATTCACTTGCCAAAACCAGTTGTGCCTGTCCTGTGAGCCAACAGCAGATCAGAAAAGAGCAGGGTAGGGCCTGTTTGTACCTAAGGAATCCGTACTCCATGCTGGGTTTGATGGCACATATTCAAAATACCTCATGGTGTCCATGAGAGAAATTGACTGTGTGCCACTAACATTAGTTTGCTATTGCAAAAAAAAATCAATATTTGTCCACAAGCTTCTGAGAAGAGAATCTATTCTGCAGCATAGATGGGGGAAACCCTTTCACAATGTGAGCTGAGATTTTTTCCTGGAGAGGTTCCAGGGGCCTTGCCTGACTGGCAGGGAGCCTAACCAGCTTAGCTTAGAAAAATACTGGGAAATACAGATTCCTGCAGCTAGTGGCCTGTCCTTTTACCCTACAATGTTTGTCCTGTCTTGGATAAAACTCTTCAAATACAGTGCCAATTTCATACAGTGTCTCATCTCTCTGCACAAGTAAATGGATATGTGTGCATTTTTGCCATAATTGTATACTCTCTCTCTGCTCTCCCAGCACAACTACTGAAGAATCGCATTGCAGTGATATCTCCAGATTAGAATTTAAGGGATAAAACAGAAAGCAAGGAACCTGAGTACGGCAATGATAAAATGCTGCTGTGCCATGGAGATTCAAATACATCTTCCCTCAAAACCTGCTTCTGCTGGTCTGAAGAAGGAAAACAAATAAAACAGTAAAAGCAAGGAACATTTCATTGAGAAGGGAACTGTCTCAAGAAGGGGTAACTGTATAATCTAACTCAATGCCAAATTGGGTCGTTGGAATAATTATCGTCTACAAGGCACAAAACTGATATAGAAACACCAATCAGGGAAGTTCAGACAGAAAACTGTTTATAACCCGTGACCCAAGGGCTTCGATGCTGAGTGATTGTAGCACTGTTTAAAGTGACCCAAGATACGAAACACTAATAACTTAGGAAATGAGTAAACATTTCTTATAGCTGCCATTTACCTATTGCATGCTGTCAAAGTGTTATAAGGATACTTTTGTTCCCCCCCATATGAAGATGCAACAGAATAATGAATACGTGCAGCATGCCACTGTGGCTGGGAACAAATTAAAAAGCTGTGGGAGTGTCTTAACTCTGATGTAATGTGCTCTGCTTTGGTTTGGCTGGGGGCTGCAGGAGGTTTTATTTTTTAATTTTTTTTCTGAGGATTCCCTCTGTCTTTATGTAATGAGCAACACTGGCTGTGCAGCTCCAAAAGCATTTAATAGCCATCCCTTGCTGGAAGACAGAGATGGCTGTTAGGAGCAGTGCCTGACAGTGAATCATCAGCATTTAGGACTATGAAGATACTGTTTTGTGTGCAAACCACTCCAGATTAAAATGCAGGTGTTTGTCTCCTCAAAGGGAGAGCCTCTGTGCTTGTTTCTCCCAAGAGTCACACACACACCATTGCACAGAGAGAGGCACAAACCTAACAGTGAAGCTTTCTTGGAAAACACTACATTATCCTTTCTTTCTTCTCCTTACCCCCACCTCATAAACAGCACAGCATGTGTTGGACTAGCATTCAGGCTGCCCTAAATATTTCCTTTCTTCTGGGCATAATAATAATTTTGCACTTGTGTTAAAGCAAATCTTCCATGCTAGTCTGCTGCATGTTGCATACATCTAGAAACAGACCTGAAATGACTCAAGAGATTCAGACAACTGCTTTCTTCATAGATTTGCATCTTACAGTATCTCCACATCTGAAATGTACCCAATAAGATCAGGAATTGAAGGGGAAGAGGGAAGATGAGGAAATATTTCAATAAGACCAAAGAGGAGAATTTGCCTTATGTAACAAGCTTCCCTGGGAATATTCCTCCCTCCCTCTCCTCCTCCCACCCCCATTAGTATTTATTTCTATAAAAATCCATTAGATACTGCAACTACATCTTGGCTCCTATTTGCTTCAGTGAAAAGAGAAAGGGTTGTATATTTGTACCATGGCGTGCAAATGGTGTCGTCTGCCAGATCCCTCAGAGAGCTGCCAAAAAATTCTCCTGCATGCAGAGTGGATATCTAATCTGAGCTGTGGCCAGGCTGATGTAGGAGAAAGAGATAAGCACTGTGATGCCCCGCCTTGCTCACAACATCCTCTAATATCAAAGACATCTGCTCTCAGATTGAGCTGTCTCCCTAGACTGGTCCTTATAAGAAGCTTCTAGATGCCCAGATACCTGTTGAAGAAAAACAAAGCCTTATTCGGCCTTGGGAGGCGGGCCATTGTCAGCTTTCTCAAAAGCAGATTGCAGCTCATTTCTAGAAGTGAAGAAGCACACTCCAAGCACACCCCCATTTTGATTACTACCTAAAATAAGAGCACGTGCTCTTTATAGGACACTATACACGACCCATATTCCACATTGACCCAGAAATTCTTCTCAGAGAACCAGAGACCTAAAAAAATCATCACACACTTTCCAGAGCAATCCACAGTGCAGAACAAGGGCAAAACCCCATTCAGTTGGTCTCTGCTTCGATACAGACATGACTTGCACAAGTGATTAAGGGTGTTGTACAACAGATGTGGATTTCAGTTCCCTTGAGCGGCTTTTCTTTAAGTTCACTCATGCAAGCTAGGGAATACAAATGGTCATAAAGCCGTAAATTAAGCTAATTATCCAGTAAACCAAGAGAAAAGAAAGATTTCTATTCCTATGTAGCAGGGAAGTAATCTGGACACTCTAGCAATGAAAGTCGTGCAAGTGATGAATGGATAGGTCTGAGACTATTCAGTTCCCACTCCATATATCTGCCTTCTCCTGAGTTAGATGGATGCACGCAAGAGGTAAACAGATTCATCAAACAAATAAGATCAGCAGCCCAGCCTGATATATTTCATCTTATGTGAAAGTTCCATTTGCTCTATAAAGTACAAGTTCAGTAGCATTTATATAATTCATTTAACTGCGCTTCCCTTTAACACCACAATTACCTTGTTTAGCCTCTCTTACTGGAAGAGACCACAAAGGGATAAAATCCCCAAAATAGTCAGTATAAAACTGGGCATCATGACCAAAGGACTGCTTGCATGGCTGGGAGTTCTCATCTCGGGAGGGGTTAGTGTCACCAGATGGAGTTCATAAACCAATCTCCGTTCGCACACTTCCTATCAGATCTAGATGAGAAGTAGCTCATAATCTCTTTGGAGCCAGAACTCTTTCTCTGGTTCCTATTTACAAAGTGTCTTTGTGAAACATGGTGGAATCCCGGTTCAAGGCTGAGGCTCATAGTTGGTATCACAAATGAATCATTAACAGCAGGATAAGGCAAACACCAGCATATTGTAAGCAGGAGAGTATTACCTCCTGCCACAAGAGAACATTGAGAAAACTTCACAAGCAAACAGGACATATTTGCTCATGCATCACATGTGCAAACATGAATACAGGCTGTATGTGTACAGCAAAGCCTTAGAGAGCAGCAGTGTTTTAACCCTCTGCTTTCCATCAAGTGGCCAGCTAGCAATAAGCAAACATGCCCAAGACTGTGTACAGAGCCAGACGTGGACAGGCTGACAATCAGTCTCCTTTCACATATGCTATTTTAGTAATCAAGCCTAGAAATAAGCCCAGTATTGCACCAAAGGTGCAGCACTGCAGATGGTCCTTGGCAAACCTCCTTATCAGAATGATTTTCTCCTAATCATCCTCTTCCAGAACATGGTGACTTACACAAGCGTGCTGCTGAATCCCCAGGAACGCCTTTGCCTTCTGTGGCAATAATTAGCCTGCTCAGAAGACAGCCTTCTTCAGCAAGTAAACTACAGAAGATGCAAATTTTTTAACTCTCAGCTTACGTTATCCTCCCAAGTGCATTTGTACGTGGTGAACAATGAGAGTAAACACACAGCTTGGTTTGCTACCCTACAGCAGAAATGTCCAGGTAACCAAGTACGAAAACAGTGCTGGATAGAGAAAAACTAGCCAGCAATGCATCTTTTTTTCCTCTCCATCTGTAAAAAAGGACCACCTATGGTGACATGAGCTTCATTTCTATTTCGTGTAATTGTGTAGCCATGGTTTCTACCTCACTTGAACACTGATACCCTGGGGTTTGTGCATTCATGTTTGCAAATACCTTCTTTGCTTTCCCTTCCAACTCAGTCCTAGAAAGGCACATGCTCCTTCTCATCTGTTTGATCAGATGGCACTACACAACGGATGTGAGCAAGACCAGTCTGGTGCTGAATCGCTGTGCTGGTGCCAGTCCTAAAGAAAAACACTCGTGAGAGAAAGAATGCCAGCTAGGTTCAGCAGAGAGATGGGATGGAGAATAATATGATTCACATCACAAGTGAGCCTTTGGAAGATTGTCGAAGTAAACAGGAATCAGTCTTGAGTTTTAAAGCCTTAAGAATAGCCAAGATTTTGGAAGCATTCAGATGCTCTGTTTCTTTGGCATGTGGAACTTCTGGGCATTGTGGCACTCAAATCTCAGTTCAAGTGCAGTCACAATAAAGATTTAGACATCATGAATGCACAAATTAGGGGTGGGAGAACCCCAGAGTGTCCAGCAGAGAGCACTGCAGACAGAGAGCACTCCTCACTCAAATTGTCTCAGGACCCTGTGCTTTCAAAAGTAGACAAAAAACATTTTCACTTTTAGCTTCTAGACAGACATAAAAAAATAGAAGAACAGCCTCTCCAGTAACATTTATTTCTTCAGTCCTTCCTCCAACATATCAGAAGAGAAGTCTTTAGGGCCAATTGATAGCAAAGCTGTAAAAGGAGAACTCAAACGTGACACCCACTGTTGTAGAAAAAATAAATTCAATTTTCCATCAGAGTTTTCTTGTTTCCACCAAAAAAAAAAAAACTCGTGAGATCCCCATGCTGGAACCCCCTTTATTTTTGTAGAAGGAGTAGGAAGAGTGAGGAAATCAGAAGAGGGCTTAGCTTTTCACCACTAGGTAGTACACCTGCAAACTCCCAGCAAGGGCTGTTAATACAGACGGTTACATTTGCTCAGGAAAACTGAATGAAAGAAAGAGCCAGAGAGGACCAGTAAAGAAGCAGAGGTCAAGCTCAGAGAAGCCCCAGGGCTAAATTTGTGTGAACGTGTTAGAAGGAAGTGTCATATATGCTTCTGCTGCTCCATCTCCCAGTTGTGGCCATAAGCAGGCATTGAGGGAAGAATAATGAAATTAGATTAGATGGATCCTTGGTCTGAACCAGTCTGGCCATTCTTATGTTTGTGTGTTCTTTTCTGTGAATAAGAATGAAAACCTGGAAAGGAAACCTTGGAAATATAAGGAAGGGACGTGTTTCAAAGATGAGCTTTCACCTGTCTGAAAGACTGGGCAAGCCTTATAAACCCCTAGAAGAGAATCTGCCTCACGCTTTGATAGTCAGGATACAATTTAAGCACAGGTTTTGAGATTATGCTGTAATTGCCCAATTAGCTCTTGCGTGCAAAAGGGATTCTCTTCTATTTATCCATATCCAGCAGGGCAGAAATCCAAAGCTTTCTGCCCACTGTGGATTTGCTCTTCCAATTCATTAGGATTAATTTCTTCACCACCCACACAATTCTCTGAATCTCTTCCTCTCCTCCTGCCCCATTGCCACCTGTCAAAGTTATAAAGATGATTGGTGCTCCTTAAAAGCAGCACAGAACATCTTTATCCATCTATTTACTGGCAGATGCTTTCCCCCCCCCTGCTCCTTTGCTAGAGTAGTTCTTTCCAAAAGCCTGCAGTCTGTCAAGCTGTCCCCAGAGCACATATGTGCATGCAGTGTTTAACCACATCACCTCCTGTAACCCCAGTGTGCAATGTGTTCTTATCCCCCCAAAATCCTAGGTAGCATTTTATTTTGTCAAGTACTGAGTAAAACAAGAATGTTTTCAAATCTATTTGCCATCAAATTAAATTATAACCTGTGTAAACGGGTCAGCATAAAGACATCAGGCTTGTCTAGAGAAATTGTTTTTATTTCTAAAGCAGAGGATAAATTTTGGTGGATTAACATGCATGTAATCCTGTTATCAAGTCATTGGGCAGAACTGGGACTGACTGTTTCTCCTTTACCTCCTCCTATCTCAGTCCACAGCTTATACAGAGTCATGGGAAAAAAGGGGGGCATTAATTGCTTGTGCTCTGGGTCATTTACCCAGTAACTAAGTGACGCCTTTTCAGAAAGCCTCTTGAATTGTATTACCAGAGATGCTCTGTAAATTCATCGGTTTGGGAAGAACTGTCTCTGATCCTGTTGGCATCACAGTACGACATGTAATTCTAGGAGTTCTCTTTCAAACTGGAAATCATGATAACAACAGAGGGCCTGTACTTTCATTTTGAAAAGATCCAGTGCTGGAAGAGTGCTTCTGACCCACAGTTCCCTTCAGTGCTGGAAGCTATCTGAACTCCATCAAAGGAGAGCACAGGTAAACTGGGAAGCCTCAGTAAAACACTTTGCTTTGAAACATCTATCACAGTACTGAAAAAGAAATCAGAGCATTTTCAGCAGCCACAGCTGGAGAAGAGTAAGAACAGTCTCACAATCCTAACTCCACATCAAAACCCAAGAGACTGCACAACAAGTTACCTAATCATAGAGTCATAGAGTAACTCAAATTGCAAGGGACCCATATGGGTCATTAAGTCCAACTCCTTGCTTCTCCCAGGACTATCTAAAATTAAACTATAATGACTAAAAGTGTTGTCCAGACACTCCTTGAACCATGTGAGGCTGGTGCTGCGACTACTTCCCTGAGGAGCCTGTTCCAGTGACCAATCATCCTCTCAGTGAAAAACTTTTTCCTAATGTCCAGTTTGAACTTTCCCTGACACAGCTTCATTCCATTTCTCATGTCCTTTCATCAGACAAGTCAGCCTCTCTGCAAGCCAGTGTCTCAGCTGCAGATTGGGAATAACAGCCTTTCCCTTCTCCAGGGAAATAATGGGAAGTACACTAGAGAAGACTGAGAAAGGATCATGCCCTGGAGTGGAAAAGGCTAAGCAGATCCCTTGGGTATCCTGCTCCAGCACCTGCAATAGCAACACAGCACAGAGATAGATACATTTGCTTTAAAATTGTCAAGTACCATCAGCAGGGTCCAGAGCACAGAACTGCTCAGGGGGAGCTAATGGATCCTGTCACGAAGCACAGCACACAGCCCCCTCACGCTGCATTGTTTTCTTACCCGCTGCTTCTGCATCTTCCATCCCCTGAACAATACCCACCACGCTGCAACTTGCGTGTTTGCAATTTGCACACCGTCATCTTGAGTTGCTTGGGCTTTCCTGACAGAACTAAACGAATAGCAAATTGAGATCTATCTTTCCCTCCCCCTTACTTCTCTCTCCCCTTGCTTTTGCACATGCTGAAGTAAAAAGCTTCCTCTGACTCAGATTTCAGCTGTCACAGATTTCAGCAGTTTTCTCCTAGGAAGTCTGGATGCTAATGACAGAAATAGCAGCTGTCTCTAAATACTTCATCTGCTGTCTGTGGTCAAAGGGCAGTAAAGGCCAGGAGCAGGTGTGGTGGGTGACTGCTTCAGAAAATCCCCACCCTTGCCAGGCAGGCTCTGGTGAGAAGGGAGTGGGACCAGCACCCTCAGATTGACAGGAAGGCCAGGGATAGCTGCCAGGCAAGCAGGAGGGATGGGGCATGTGGGGGCATGTGCTCACCTGGACACAGGTCAGGCAGCCAGCAGGATACAGGGCTGCTGCCCCTCAGCCCCCTGCCAGAAACCCTGCTGCTGCCTCCCATTCCTACGGGAATCACGTCCACCCAGGCAGCGACATCCCAGGTGCCAAAAAGCAGTCAGAGTTTTAAACACCCAAGTATCCTATAAATAGGGTATCTTACAGGTGAGATGACTCAAGGTGAAGAGATTGAAGTGACTTGCTAGAAATGCAGTTGAGATGGGAACTAGGACTAAAGTTTGGGTATTTCTCTTTCTCAACATCCAGTGCTTTACTCAAAATGAAGGTTTGGTTGTTCTCGGCCAGAGTCCAAGGACATGCTTTGTTGGCAGCATGACACAATCTGTTTAGAGCTTTTTGATCCCCACATGTTCAAAGCACTCATACTTTCCACAAAACATTGTGGTGTCATTGAACACAATGTTATGTTTGAACTGAAAGGAGGAAAAAACATTTCCATCTATTTTACATGTAAATAAGAGTTGGTCTTCTACATAGTATCTTGTAAAGAATGAAGGATGAGTGAGTTTGACCCTTGCTGAGATAATTATTGATAATCTACCATCAATTTACTCAGACAAAAATGCATCCCATCAGATCCACTATAATTTCTTTCACTCTGCATGAAGACATCCTGGGATAGAAGGAAGGGCAGAGGGGAACACAGAGGTACCTGAGGACCTAATCATGTCCTAGGGATCCTAAACAGCATAATTTCAGTCATGTGTATCATCCTGTCTTAATGGGTTCACATACCTGCAACACCCAAGGCTTCCCACAGTAGGATTTTAAATGGTAGCAGGGAAGTGTAATATTGCCTAAACCGGAAATAAAGTGCCAGTGCCATTCCTTTTCCACTAGAATTGTCCCAGCTAGAAGAAGTTAGGTTCTGATGTCTGAATACTCCCAATAGTAAGAAGTGCATTGAGACAAGTTCAGTGATTTTCTTCTTCTTTCATGCCTACTCTTTGGTCTGTCTCTTCTCAGTCTCTCTTTTAGAATAGCACAGCACTGAATCAGAGTGCAGGTAAGTCCTAGAGCTCCATACAACCTCAAGTGTCTCTCTGTTTCTAGAGCAATGGCAAGCAGCAGCACACCACAGAGAGGCACAACAACCACTCCACAGTCACAGAAAATTAGTTGTGCCACCCAGGATTTAATAGCCCGACAGGTATCTTATAGGGACCTAAATATTGAGGTATTTTCCTAGTAGGTAGGTGTTCATAATGGGCAATATACCTGTAACTGCAGTAGCAGTACAGTTCTCATCACATGCAACGGTACAGCACCAGTTCTGTTGCCAGATCCATGAAAGAAGCTTAACTTTCTCTTGTGTTTTCCCAATTTGCACATTTACTGCCCTTGCTAGAACCAGGTCACCTGGTGTGGGCTCAGATGACCTACCTATCACTTCTAGGTGCTTAAGTTCTTCGACAGAACAACAGATTTACTATAACGAGCGGCAGAACACTAAAACCTTTCTGACTCGACGGATAAAACAGTTCTCCATGCTTCACGGGCAGTTCAGATGCTTGACACGAGGGATATTGTGATGATTAATAATTAACTGGCTGCAGAGACTGAGAGCTCAAGGACAGATGCTTCCCATCTGCAATCTCCTGGAGCTGAGGCTGCACTTTCCTGGAGAGAGGGAGTGGAGCTCGTAGGGTGAGAAGGTGACAAAGGTTGGTGTGCCCCTGGAAGTCAGCAGGGTTTTCAAGACACTTTGCTTTTATCTCCCAACACAGAAGGTATTATCCTGCATTTCTCCAGGTGGCTTTCACTATCCCAGGCACTGGGGGACCAGAGCAGCAATGATCTCTGCCAATTCCTGGTGTCAGCTCACCTAAATGAGATGCATCATTAGAAGCTGCATTCATGTATTTAATAGGCTTGAACATCAGCTTTAATGAGACACCTCTGAGATCTCAGGAGAGGTAACAGACAGTTAGAAATATGCTTCAAAGTCCTGTGGGTATGAGAAGTAAAATCCAAGTTCAGAGGTACCAAGTACAGGATTTTTAAGTACCTGATGTGTTAGAGACTATTAAATTGTTCTTTACACCAGCTTTAAAATTTCATCTGCATAAATTTCTTTGATCCGTGAACGGCTTTAACTGCATTAAAATTAGTCAGAACAGCAGCTGCAATAGGCACCGAACTGCATATCTCAGAGTAATTACACATTACAAAGGGAATCCTTGAAGCATTCCAGTAACGTGCCATATTACAAACAGCACTTGAAAAGCCACAGATGGACGTGTGAGCCTCCTAGCATAACTTTGCTGCAGAGATGGATTTGGATGGTAGGATGTCACTTTTACTCCAGCTCGCTTCCTGCTTCCTTGCCTTTCTCTCAGGAGTAGAGTATATTTCAAAGAGTGTTGGAAAAGTTTTAGTTGATCCTGTGCAGCTGAAAAACTGTGAAAAAGAGATGTGTAAGGAGTCTCTTCCTCCCCGTCCCCTCTTTCTTTTACCTCCCAGTTCAGCTCTCTGGTGATATGTTCCTTCCTATTAGCTCTGCCTGAATACAAAGGACAGAAGAGTACACGCTCTGCAGTCAGGGGGATGAATAACCAATCTAATTAACAAGGTGCTGGGATGAACTCCTGCCTGTCCTCCCTTGTCCCCCAGGGTGTCCTGCCTGTTTGCCAAGGCCTCTGGCTACCATGATGCAGAGCATCTCCTGCCAGCAGCACTATGCTTGGGGGAGGAGACAGAATTTGACCCAGACAATAAAAACAACTGAAATTTTTGTGGATCCGTGTGGTTTGCATTTTTTCATCCTTCCAGAGGCTTTTGCTCAGCAGAAGTCACAGCTCTTGCTTATATTATGAGAAACATAAAGGGGGGAAAAGGATTTATAGTACTTCCTTTCTTCTGGTCCCAAGAACACCCGAGCTTGAACTGGACCCATTTAATTTGCCCCTGTTTCTTCTTGGCTTACACTGGAATTCATCTGTTCTGTTTCAATTCAGTACAACCTGTTCCTCAACGCCCTGTCTCCCAGCATTCTCACAGTAGCCAGCACACAAGGCACAGTGCTCCAGCAGCAGAAAATAGGTCTATTCCACATCCCAAAGAACTGCCAAAGAGAAGATAGCCAGCTGTCTTGGATAACGAGCAACCATAAAAATTAGAGTGAATAAAAGTATAGCAAATGGCACTGCAATCAAGAACAATGAATGTTAGAACTGGAGACAGATGGTGGGTGGATTTCAGCTTGGGACATGCTTTTTTAGCTCTGGCCTCCACAGATTTGGAAACCTTCAGCACTGCCTTCCCCTCCTTCTACAATGTCTCCATCACAGGGTTACTCTAAAGGTATAGTAGCCCTTGTATTCTTAGTGCGGGGACAGACTCAGAAAAAAAGCTCCACAAGCAACTGACTCTGCAGGCTAGGTAGACAGGTAAGGAAGAAAGGGCAGAAGAGATCCTCTCAGCACAACAAAGCCTGTCTAAAAATGCCCTGATTGAAAACAAACCAGTAGGAGGAAGGAAGAGCAAGGTTAACCTCTTATTTCCCAGGAGGAGCAAGTGCCTTCTGCTTGTACCTAATAACCAGGAGCCCAGGCACTTGTCCAGGAGGGAACAAAACAACTTTCTAACCACCTCAGCCTGCCAGAGGGAATTTGACTCTCCCCCTACCCCAGAGAGAAGCAGCCTGGTCGCCCTATCATAGCCTATCTGGAGTCCAGCTTTCTCATTCCTTCGTGGTGAAGCAGTTTTAGAATTGTATAAGGTAGAGAATAGATGCCTTTCACATAAAATACATGCTCAGTGGGCCATAGAACAAGTGTGAGTAGCACTATACCTTGGCTCCAGCCTGGGCAATCTCCTGGAACAGCCAGGATTCACTGGAAATATTCACTCTTCTGCTAAGTGAGAATTTCAAATAATACAGAAATATTTTCACACAAGAGATCAACCAAATCCAGAGCTTCCTGCTGTCTGCTTCTCTGGCAGACCTGTGTGAAGGGGCAGTTGTGTTTGAGTCTCCCAGGGATTTTAACCTGGTCTCTGTCACCCCAGATGCATCAGCACTCCAAATGGTAGAAGCCAAATGCAGAACTAGTACTGTTACTCCTCCAGCACATAAGCAGCACTCCTGACAGAACCTCTGGGTATGTCATGCCATCTCAAATGCCCTAAAATAGTCAAGACATCTCTACAAAGTTGATAGCTATGAAAGAGGATCAATGAGGGAAAATACTTCAACCTTTCCTGAGAGAAATCCAGAGGTCAGACAAATATCCTAAAATGTCCTTTTATATCAATGCTTAGCTAGTAGAGCCTTTTGTTTTCTAGATAAGTGATTTGCTAAGAAAGCGCCTAAGCCCTGCCTGAAAATACCCAGAACCTCGGCCTCTTCTTATGCAACTGGAGCAGATAGCTGAGGCTCTTGCCCCAGATGCTGCCCAAGAGTAGAGGCTAATGACAGAGGTAATGATTAATCAGATTAATCTCATGGTTAACCTCTTGCTCCTCCCTTTCTGCCAGTTCTCACATTCACCAGGCTAGTCCAGAGCTGGGGGAGATGACAAATATAGGGCAATTATAAAATCATCAGCTCCGAGAAATCCCAAACAGAGCAAGACACACAGATGAGCCAAGAACAGATGTCTAGAAGAATATTGTGTTCCTAGGGAAAGCTAACCTATGGCAAAGCCTATAGTTCACTCTGGAAGGCTACACTGGGCTCCTCATGCACTCTAAACCCCAAGGCAGCAATCAGCATCTAGGAAGCCTATTTTCTTGCATCAGGATCCAGTGTAAGTCACTCACTAGCAGCTCTTGAAGAGAACAGCAAAGGGGTTGATTGTTCCTTGTGTGTTTAAGTATGACCCTTCGGAAAGCAGAGTAAAAGATCCATGGCTGAAGGCTCAGCAAACCATGTAATCAACAGAGCTTACACTGTGCCAGGTCCTCCCTTTCACAGAGATGTGGGTCTATCAGCAGTCACGTGGCATTCAACTCGTGTTGACACGCACAATGAAGGCACTAAACAGGCTGAAACGCTTTCAGCATTTCTAGCATCAGACACTTGCTTCTGTAGATCAGCATTCCTACCTATTAGAAATCATTTCCTTCTCCCAGCTTTTCTTCTTCCCTTATCATTGCTTTTCCAGACACCTTAAGATTAATCATTTAAAAATTAAGTTACCAATTAAAACAATCTTCCAGTCTTAGGATGCAACCTCATATTTTGCTCTGAGATGAGAAGTCTCACAGATTCACATGCTGATAGATAAAGCTCTGAAGTGAGGAGATACCTACTTTCTCTGCTCTGGATCTTTCACACTCAAAAACATCCAGAGTTTACCTAGAACAGCAGCATTTTTTTTTTTTTCCCTAACAGTTTGAGTCCACTTGTTAGAGAAAGAATCATTAGACTTGTGAATTTTGGTTTTTTTTCTTCCCCAGCAGAAATATAGACTTTTGTATTGATTGGTCTCTGCCTCCCTCCCCAGCTTCAGCTACGTCATCTTGGCATAATGACAGGAACAAGAGGGACTGAAACAAACAGAAAATTAGAATAAGGGCAACTCAGGTCACTAACATAGCTTTCAGCCCTAAGACACCCATTTAAATTCAGTTCATTGCACTAATGCACAACTGTATACCTGCCGATCACTGCACTTAGAAATGGATCTGACAGCTGTTCCAACTTAGTAGCTCACTAATGCTCAGCTCTCCCCTACAGAAGCTCCCACTGCATGTATAACTTAGTCCCTGTGGGCTGCCTGAGTAGAAAGCTGGATGACCAGCTGAGCCATGACACCAGAGCAGCTCAACCTATACACTAGGGATGAGGTACAAAAGCCAGAAGGGTCTGCTTTGCTACTGCTAACATAAATTTATTTTTTAGAATGCCAGTCTCCAGTACTGTCAACACATCAGCTTTCATGAATAGTAAGAAGGGTTTGTTTGGTTTGGGGGGGGGTTATTTGTTTATTTTAAGGAATAGCCAAGTAAAATTTGAAACCTTGACAGCCTAGTGAGCCAGAAGATAAATCTTGCTGGCAGAAGTGTCATGTTCTAAAAGGAGTCTGCCTTTCTGTAAGGGGAAAGCCCAAAAAGCACCAGAGAAAAATCACTGGAAACCAACTTCCATATGGTTTCAAGAGGAAACAATCATTTCTCTCAGAGCTGCTCAGAGCCAGGCCAGGGGTTTGTGACTTTGCCTGTAGATGGAGTTAAAGAACAACTTCCAGTAGCAGCAAAAGTAACTCTGGATCTTCCCTATCCCTGGGTGAGAGCTGACCTTACTTTGAGCCCCTGGGCTTACACCTGAAATCCTGCATAGGAGACTCCTGACTCTGCAAGAGTTCAAGCTGCCTTGAAATGAGTGCTCTAGAGACACCAGTCAGATTGTCACCTGCAGGAACAAACTCAAGAGCACGGATGTGGGAACTGGGGGCTAATGACAGGATCTGTGAGGCTTTGCTCCAGAAGCAGAGTTCACACATTGTTTTACACTGTGTTAGCTTTCCTAGGTTCTCCTCACTCATAAGGGTTTCTTACATTTGCTGATGTAAAGCAGAGTATGTTGTGGAGCAGTTTCCCTAAGGCATGCAGGACTAGCAGAAGTGACAACTCCCGTGTTGCCCTGAATGAGTCAGTTCGAGTCAGCCCACTGGGCAGCAGAGCACTGGTTCAGTGAGCTTGCTGATGGGGTGAATGCCATGGCTGGAGAGAGCAATGCCCTGTGCACAGTCAAGAGACAGCTCTTGAGACATCTCATGCATAAGCATACAGTAGCCAGTGACAGGGCTGCAGTGCTGGAGAAGATCTGCAGTAACGTGGACAGGTAGCCGGCTTGTCACCCTGACAACATCCAGACAGACTGTTCCCCCAATGCATAACACATCTCCAAGCTGTTGCTAAGACAACAAAAATCCACTTATTATGCATAAATGGGCACACTTCATTGCTGGACTTATTAACCCGGGCCATGCCACTTACTCTTTATCTTCTTAATTGATTTAAATCAGATGACATGTTTGGATTCCTTCTTCTTGAAGGAATGGACTCAGCTGCAGCTCAGTGTATTAGTTTTTTTAATCTTTTCTTCCTCCAATTGATTTCCTCTCTCCAAAGACACAAGAGAGGAGGGATGCCTAGTTGCATTTCATCGTCTTCTCACAGGCTTGAAGCAGGCACTGACTACAACACAGTGCTCGGCATCACCAACTGCTTTCCTTGTCCCTCTGCTCCTGCATTCAAGCAGGGCAAGGGAGCAATCCCACTCTATGACTACCCTGCCTCAGGTCAGCCTGTTGTCACTCAGATTAAATTGATGCAGTCTAGGAGGAAAAGAGAAGCAGAAACAAAGTCTAGTTTTCCTCACCTGCACACACTGCCAGGCTGCTCAGCCTGATTTATTTGAAATCTCTAATGTACTGCTATCAAATTTGCCGTAACAGCTTTTTAAAAAATTTTTTTTTACTTTTTTTTTTCTAAGTCAAGAGCATTTGCACTGGGAATTGTTGCATCCAAGAAAACTGAAGCAGCCTGGACAGACCTCTCCTGTCTTGGGCTCAGGACTCTGCTGTTATCCAGTGAGAGCAGCTTTTCCTGCCCTCCTCTCTCATTGTCAGCAATGGTCTATTTAGTCTCTCTCACCTTTAACAAAGAGTCTTCCTAGAGAGTTTTTGGGCCCATAATAGAAAGTATCATAGTATGACACAAGAGCGATTATGAACCCTGAACCTATTATGCAGCATAGTTTAATAATCTAAACTCAGTCCTACCAAACGAACAAACCAAGAAACAAACCCAACCAAACCAAACAAAAAACCAGCACAGGAGACCAACTCAAAGCTCGAGGAAGACACATAAAACAAGCACCTGAGGGCTATGTGATCCCTCGAACCACCACCTTTGAGCAGCGCTATGTCTGACTACTCCTAGAAACAAAGAGCGTTTAGCACTCCTGTGGGATGAGCTATAGCACAGTGGGGAACCCATTTCCAGGCACCAGGCCCCTGTCAGCTCACCATTCTGTTCTGTTATCCAGTACCCTGTGCTTGATACAGCTTGAAGACAGAAGAATGAGTAAGAATCTGGATAAATGAAGAGTCAGTGATAAAGTAAAATTCCAAGCACAAAATCTTCCCCTTTTCCTTTAGGAATTTTAGGGTTTATCTTTGAGCTTACCTCCACGACAAGCCTGTGAAGAAGATTAAAACACCTCAGATTTTCCCTAGCCAGTTCTTATTCATGGAAGAGGGAATTCTTATGAGTTTTGTTACTGGTCACAGAACAAATAAGAATATGGTACACCTACCACACCCTTCCAAGAACATGGCAAACTTTTGAGTGAACAGTGTGTTTTGGAGAACTGTAATGATTCAGATTTGGCTAATAATTTTGGACAGAAATGACTGGCAAATATTTGAAGGAAAATCAAAGCATTTCATTTAATATATATATATTAGGAGTTGCCAGAATTTAATTAAAATCTCCCAAAGGCAATATTTTGCTTTTCGCACTCTGTTTGTTAAATACACTCATTTGGCCAACATATGAAGGAGGGGGAAAAAAAAAAGAAATCCTAGTGACTGTCCATCACTTAATCTTTCAAGACCACATGTTCTACTATTGACTTACAGCAACTGTTCAGCTCATCACTGCAAGAAATTTCACAGCTATCAACTTATTTGACAAAAAATTCCTCTTGCTCTCCATGTGGCTTCCTGGAATACCAAATAGAGCCAGGTGATGCTGTGCTTCTCCACACACAGCAGCTCACAAACAACTAACAAGTAGCGCAGAGATGGGGCCACCACCTGCACTAGGACTTTTCACTCTTCTGACTGAGCGAGCTAAGAGCCTCTGAGACCTTTACCTACAGTAAACACAAACATGTTCACATTTTTCTAAGTAACTAGACTTACTCTTTCCTCCAGAGAGATAATGGCATGCTCCCTGATCTAGTCAGTGCTTTAAAACAAACACTTCATAGAATGAAGTGCTTTGCTTGCAATCCTGTTGCTGCTTCTATAATAGACTCAAAGGCTCCTTATATATTGAAGACAGAGGCACAAAGTGTCTCTCTTCCTTCAGCCCATCTACAGTGACCTGAGTATTATTTCCCCCTCATTCACTCCAGAGGGGATGACAAGTAATGTCAGTGAAATCAATGGAACTACTGTGGGACAAGGCTGAGCAAGAGAGCCCCCCTCTCATTCAAACAGACCCTACATCACTGCTTCCTGTCCCCCTGTTGACCAGCTCTCTCATTCTCCTCTGCAGCACATCTCAGGGGCTCATTTTCCCCAGCAGAAGGAGTTAGCAAAAATGCCAGTAGATCAAAACAACAGTTTTGTATGTTATCAGCTGCAAAGAGAGTGGGAATTCAGGACAACAATAATAAAAATAAAAGAGGGGCAACAGCGATATGAATATCTTTGCCTTTAACATGATAGCATGAACGTGCTATGCAATAAGCTGAAAATATAATGAGAGCCTCTAAACTTGAATCTCTGCCAAGCAAACTATTTTTAGTGGAATGTGTTTAGCTTGTTAAAGATTTAAACCCAGGAAATAATTGCAGTTACTCTTCTGCCTCATTTAAGTAAGCAACATTTATTAATGTGCAGTGACTAAATAAACTATTCCAAAGTAAGCCACAAAGACTTAAAGTGATGAGGGAACAGGATAATATCCTGACTAAAAAAAGTCAACTCTGTGATCTAAGTAAGATCTGTTCCATGATAAACAGCTTATTGAGGCGGACTGGAGGGAAGAGATCTGCAAGTTATACAAGGGAATTTCATTTGTCCCTCTGAAGGTGAAGTGGTAACTGACTGACCTGAGCAAACTCTGTCACAGACTTTATAGACCTAGTTATTTCTTGCAGGTCTCCAACCAGCAGTTGACTTAGATTAAGTCCCTGCAAGAGCTGGATTCAGACTGGGAAAGAGATTCATCCGTGATCAAACCCCTGATCCATGTTGTTATTCTGTGTTCATACTTACACATTAAATCAGAGTTCAGTATCCTGCATATCTGCTCTTTAAAATGTCCTAATTGAGCAGCAAAGTCCACCTGCCCTGTCTGTTTTGCAAGTGTCCAAGTGTGTACAAGCTCGCACAAGCTCTTTGGCAAGAGATAGAACAGGATATGACCACCCTGTGTGCTGGGGGTGACAGAAGGTTGCTTTTGATGACAATATTCAGAACACTTGGAATACCCAGCGATTTTTGCTCCATTATTTTATGCTGAAGAAAATAAGCCTAAGAATAGATCTACCTGCTTCAGTAATTTGTGCAAAACACCTCATTAAACAGCAGCACTTTTTTTCCCTAAAGAAGCCTGCTACATATCCAATGGGTAAAAGGATAAATGGCTATAATCTTTGAATACACAAGACTACACAGAGTGGGTATTTCATAACTGCACAAAGCCCATAATTGAACTTCTGCCCTAGGGATAAGTTTTCCTGCAGTGTAAGTGCCTCTAGTTGCCATACGGGGGTCATGTTCTTTGTCAGGAAAGCAGAGCTTTACATCCAGTTAATTGTTGTTCCCAGCTGTCTTTTCTTTGTTGTCGTTGGGTTTTTTCCATTGAGGCTAGTTTTCCAACAGTCATCCAAGCAAATGTGCTCATTTCCCAGTTCCCCCGCAATTCCCCACCACAGTGTAACAAAGTGCAGATTTTGCATGGCTACATTCCAGGCTTCGTGGTGTTAAAATCATAGCAGCAATGGAAAAGCGTGTAGCCTCAATAGTCATAAGGTAGGACTCGAGCTACAGGTGACTCAGTGGTAGTCAAACAGATGCTACATGAAAATAGAATGGTTTCTGTGTACAGACTGGTTAACCCATGGAGTTAGTACTTACACATGAAGATTTTCATGGTTTGCTAAGCAGCAAAAACTACTCAGTCTGAAGTAAACTGATGACCTCAATTCAGTTCACTGTGTCTGGGTGTCCATCTCAGAACACAGTGACCATGAACAGCAAGCTCCTTCTGCCTTAATTACTTAAGGCTTCATCTTTGGTGAAGAATGAAGCCAATGAATGAATCAAACATAAAAAGGTAAAGACCATGTTCACCCAGTATTTGGATCTCTTCAGCTCAGTGGTGAAATATTCACTGATTTGGGATGGATCAACAGTGGCTGAGAGAGGAAAGCTTAGGCCATAGTCTGCTGCAGAACAAACTAAAAAAATTGCAAGGAAGTCAGTGGATATAATAAAAGGACAACACAACTCCTTTATTTTCCTCAAAGGATTAATGATAAACTCTTGTGCATGCGTTTGCAATGCAAGTCCCTTGTTATTAGGCACTAGTTACCACCTGTTTGGGTTACCAGACCTGTCGGTTGAAGAACATCTTGGGAGAGTTCACAGTTCAGGCTGCTAAGCAACTGACCATTAAACACTCAAGACCAAAGTCTTGGGAAGGATTTTACACCAGCTTGCTCAGTTTTACCAATAATAGCTCTGGAAGAAGCAGCTTCAGTCCCCTGTACTTGTGCTTTTTGGACTGCTCACCAATGCAGATACAGTCCCACCTAAATAATCCTTACCACTCACTCTTCCCTCAGAAAACAACCCACCTGTTTTAGTTGACAAAAAGTCCCTTGATCCTTGTGATAAAAAGACGTTTGACTTTTACGGCAACCCACTCCTAATCTCTTCGGTGTCTGTTCTCTGGATTTCCCCAACAGGGAAACCCACACTATTCTGTGGGCTTCCTGGTAAAAGTTGTCACTGCCTGATGATAAAAAGCAAACATATGCTGTAATCTGAAAGGTCTGGAGCTGGATATTTAGAGCCCAGTCAGCACCTGGGCCTTATAAGGTTGTATTTTCCCCAGAAAGAAATTTGTGGAAGATCTGAAAACTACTTTTTAAAGAGGTCATTAGCTGGCAATCAAAAAACAAAGGTGAAATACATAATCATCAAAACACTCCTCATCTGAACATGCATCTCCTAAGCTTCTGTCAGAGGAGCAAGCAAATAGGTTGTGCCAAGCCTTCTTCTCTTTGGGGGTTTGTGCCAAGATTTGGACCTTCTGATTTGCTAGCACAGAAAACACCCACTCACATTCTCCCTTGCAAGAAGAGGTCAAGGAAAACCACTTGCTACCCTGTGAACTTTCAGGAAATATTGTTGAGCAGCACGTGCCCATGCCCCTTTCTGTGCTGAAACTTCACCAGACAATTTCTTACTCTTGTTGTTGCAATTAACCTTCAGAGAAAATTATTAACTACAATCTTACGCATATGAGGAATTGATCCAGATTATTAGCCTAGAAACTATGTCCTTACTGCAACTCGACAGCTGTTTCTCCTCCTTAAATGAAATCCTGACCCCCACCCCTCAGCCTGGTAATGCTTGCTCACTCAAAATTAAAGGACAATTATCTCTAACAAAGACAGAGGTGATCACATTTCCTTCCTTAACTGGGGCACTGGAAATTAAAAATTCCTCTCCTCACCCAGTGCTGCTCCTGAAAGATTCTGCAGAAAATCTGGCACAATACCTGTAATCTGGCCCAATATGCTAAACATCAAAAAAACAAACAAACAAACAAACAAACAAACAAAAAAAAGCAGGGTCAGCATCATCTTTGACATGACAGAATGATAAGCTTGGATGAGGAGTTTGGGACAGGGAAGAGAGGGAGGGGGAGGGATTCAGCCTCTCTGGGGATCTGTGCTTGGCTCCTCATTGTACAGTGCCTGCCCTCCAAGCATGAACTTCCACCCAGCCCCACTCCCCCCCAGTCAGTAGTGCTTCATACTCACCATGTCATAAACATTCAGAATCACGGGTTCATTTGCCATTGTTGATTGCAGTAGAGGCTGGATTAAAACCTTTCAGTCCCTGCCAGATGTGTGTTGATGCCCCCAGGGTATGCTTTTACCCTGAGCCAGATAGAAGAAAATGCCTCATCCTACAGTCGCTGAAGGAAGGAGCATGGAGGGAGGAGGAAAGGAGGGAATTCTCACGGTTGGGTGTGTGTGTGTGTAAAGTTGGTTGCAGGGAGGCAGGAAGGCCTAGGCTGGGTTTGCTGGTTGTATAGGGTTTATTTTAGCCCTCCACGCCGTGACAGATCCAAGGTTTCTTTCTAACTCTGTAGTGCACCTTGGGGTCTGTGGACTCATACACCACCGAAATCAGGCACCGTACAAGCTCTAAAATCCCGATCCACAGAAGACAGACTCTGAGCCCAAATACAAGCGCTCTTCTGGCACCGTGAGCAAGGTGGGTGGCAGTGCGTGCGGGGGGATTTCTCGGCAGCGCGGAGTGCCGCTACCGCAGCGAGCTGCCAGCAGTACGCAGGAACCCGGGGCACCAAGGCACGGAGCGGGGCTGGAGCGGGCGCCGAGCTCCCTCCCTCCCGCCGGCGGAGCCCGGAGGCACCCCGAGATCTGTCCGTGGTGCCGGGATCGGTCCGCCCGGAGCCGGGATCTGTGCGCGGAGCTGGGGTTGTTCCTCCCGCAGCCGAGATCTGTCCGCGGTGCTGGGGCCGGTCCGCCCGGAGCCGGGATCTGTCCGCGGTGCTGGGGTCGGTCCCGCTTAGGCACTCGGTTGAGGGTTCTCCGCCCCTGGCAGGACATGGTGAAGAGGCTGTGCCAAAGGGATTCCAGCGCGGGGCTCGGCGGTGGGAGGAAGAGGAGGAGGGGGCTGGCTGCCCCCGGGGCAGAGAGGGGATTCCGCAACCCCCATCCTGCCCACGACGTGCAGGCAGACCTGGCGTCAGCGCCGAAGTTGGAAGGCAGTTCCTCGCGGGAGATGATGCGGGATTACCCGGTCTGGGGCTGGAGGGAGGAAGATGCCAAGCACGCGATGCTTCCAGGCAGGGTACGGGGCTGGACACCCCAGCTCTCTGTGCTCTGCTCTCCGCAGGGCCAGTCCTTATTTCGCGATCAGCTCGTCCCGAGCCGGGCAGCTCCTACTGACTGACAGCCGAGGGGACCTACCCCGTCCTCTGCTGGCTGGATGTATCGCTGCATGGCACACGGTGGGAGGGCGGGGAAGGGACCAAGCGACTGGGCAGGGCGAGTAGTTTCACTTCTGGCAGCAGCAGGGTCTGGAGTTTCTTCCGTCCTGGAGCTACTTTACACTCGTATTAGGACCGTGCAGCTCTGCAATGTCTTGCCAGCAAACACTCCCCTCTGACCGGCATGCGAGAATCAATTATAAAATGCACTGCGGTAAATTCATCTTCCTTTTGCTCCTCCTCTCTCTTTAAAGGGAGAGCAGAGTCTGTGATGGTGCTGGGAAAGAGTGCAGCTGAGAGGGGAAAAGGGGGGTTCCTGCTCCCGGAGATTTGCAGTGGTGGGGAAATTAGCACTCTGACCTTAAACGTTCATACACAACACACTTGTGAAGCAGGAAAAAAAAAAGCAGGGATGACCTCATCTGAGTTGGAGGCGTATCTGAGGCTGAGGCTCTCTGCCAGCTCACAGCCAACCAGATCTGAATGAAAATTGCAGGGAGGCCGTTACATCAGCAAAGCCCAGCATGCCTCAGCCCTGACTTCAGCCACATGCGACCCATCCCGTCCGGAGAAGGGCTCACCTCCCTTTGTCAGGAGCGGAAGGACAAGACCATAGAGCTGCAGCCTTGTAAAAGACTCGTTAAACAGTGTGCAGGAGAATTTCTAGTGAAGGCAGGCAGTAGGAAAAGGAAGTGAGTGCATGTCCTGCACAGCTAAGTGCCAGCCCAGCAGAGTCAGACATAAAATTTTCCTCCAGACAGTGCCAAAGGAGATCCAGAACTGCTTTGCCCTAATATGCATTTTGAAAGCGCAAAGCCACAGCTCAGGCTTGGGCACGATGATGTGCAATGTGGCAGGGACTCCAGCACTGTCATTTCATCTGGACTTCGGACATGGAATTTCATTCCATGGGTGGGCTGGACAATTCCACACACATGGTACAGGGACTTGACCAGCACTCTGACTTTGCCCCCATCCCTAACTCTCCAGCCCACCAACTCAAACTGTGCCATTAACCACCTGTCTCAGCAGCCTGGGTCTGAAGCAGCAGTTTGTGCAGGTAGGTAAAGGTGCTTCCTCCTCCTTACCACCTCAGAGTCCAGATACTCGTCAGAGGATAGACTGAGCCCCCACCATCATTTTAAAGGCTATGGAGCAATGGAAAGTTTCCTGTGCAAGAGGCTAAGCAGCATCATCCATGCCCCAACTCGTGAGACAAACCGCCTACTGAAACCCAGAGGCTCCTGTTAAACTCTCACATACACCCCGAGATTGTCACTTTTGGATATGTGTCCTGCTCTAGAGATGGTGATGTTTTAAGGGGACTTGAAAGGAGAGGGAATAGCTGATATTAGACTGACTAATGTAACTGGAAAAGAAAAGCAGCATTACAAGGTGTTCCCACACTTGCCCACATGCTTATTTGCTAAATTAACTCCAATGACTGCTGTGCTCAGAGTTCACTAAAATGAATTAAAGATTTAAATCAGATACACATTCCAGAGACAGACATCTATAAATACTTAAGATTTGGGAAAGGTGACAGGCAGCCACAAACGTCAATGTTTTGTCCTGTAAGCATTTCGAAATTAATCACCTAAGGGAAAAAAAAGTAACACGACCAGAATTCCAATTCTAAACTTTAGAGATAGAAGAGGGGGGAAATTAAAACAAAAACATGTATTTAAACTAATCATATTGCTTCAAGAGATCAAAGCCAGTCTAAATGTGCATTTGTTATTTAAAGGACTTTTGCTGTAGGAGAGACAGTAAATGTCACTTGCACATTAAGACCTGGATTCCCTCCCTCTAACTTGAAACAACTGTGAGAGCTACATTACAAATGTCATTGCTTCAGGCTCCCTTTTCTGCCCCTTCAGAAAGAAGTTGTTCCACATGGTGACTTAGTCTTATCAGTGTTTCAGTGATCCTTTGAAAATTCCCTTTTTTACCCCATTCTATTCTAGACAACTTATTCTAGCTCCAGATAGAAGGGATCAGTCTGAATTCAAAGAGCTCATTAATATGAGTTGTTTTACAGTCACATAAACTCTTCACAAGGCTTGGTTTGCTTTGGGCTGTGTTGAAGTGTTTCATCAACAGCTCAGGCTGATACCAGTCGAGAAAGTGAACTGCTCTATTTCAGGAGCACAAGTACAATCCCACGGATAGCCTCGCTGCCTACAGGCACCAGAGCCCATATCTTGCATTGTAAAAACATCACAATTAAATGAATCGCAAATACAGAGGAAAGGGAGATTCTTCTTACTTAGAGCTTTGGGTTGTGTTTTGAGTTCTTTTAACCACTTATGCTGGTTTTAGGACAAAGCAGACACATTTTTTCCATACATACACCTAAGGCTAGACAGCACATTTATCCACATTTAAGCAGCCTGTTGCAAGCCCAAACTTTCTCAGATTCTCCACATTCCTAGTACTCCCTTTAAAGGGATTCACGTATTTGAGTTTATCTGTGGTCATCCCCACTTACTATTATGGTATAAGTGTGTGTGCATCTTCAGGGTTTGGTGTCTAGAGGAGACAACGTGGTCTTAGGCGTGTTGATTAAGAAAGAAAAGGGTGAAAAGGAAAATAGTGCTGCTACCCAACATGGACTAAAAAACAAGGATCAGGTACAACCTTAAGGAATTACCTGGTACATTAACCAAGGCAGTGAGTAGCTGAGAACTTCAGCCACCTCCTCCAAGTCGCAGTCACAAAAGTGGCATTGCTGGGCACTGTAAACAGAGCTGAGACATTCCACTGGGGGCAAGGACAAAAGAACAGCAGTGCAACAGAGAAATAATGGCTGCATTAGAGGTGATGGTCTATCTGCGAGTTTGTCTACTTGTGTTGCTACTCAGGAATTCTGGTTTAAATTAACACCTTTCCTTAATCTGCCCTCGTGTGCTTTCAAAGGCTCAGAAGCAACCCAGCAGACAATGGGGTTTTCAAGCATGTTTCACAGCAGGGCTGCCCAGTTTAAACTTCAAGACACTTAATGGTCTTCTCTCCACATCAGGTACACCCCCCCTGGCTGTCCATTATATTTTTTGACAACTTGCCATTTTGAATTGTATAAAGTGCTTCTATGCATGTCAAGTTGTCATTATTATCCCATTCTGGTAACATTAGTCAAGAGTACCCTTTTTAAAGAAAGTATAAAATAGCCTTTGAAAAACTAGAGACAATATTTTTTCAGATCCTTGAGAATGGTGGAAGGTATTCAAGAATGAAAAGAGAGTTGCATACTCTGTCTTCCATCTGCAGCAATAAATCATCACCTGGACAGGTGCTGAAGCTTTGTAACCTTATTCTGGGAGTGTGAGAGGAGGTATTTTGATTAAGGAGTTTGAAGGAGCTTAATCTCACTTCTAACCAAGGCACTTGCACATATCAAAGATCTGACTGATTCTGGTCAGACTTGAGTATGGGTTTATGGGAAAAAATGGGGAGAGAAAATCAGCACAGGATGCCTGCAGTGTGCTTTTGCCCTGTGTAAGGCAGCATGTGAAATATTTAACTTCTTACTGCATCACAAAGGGAAAGAACAACACTCAAATTGGATTACTTCAATCATTTAAAAGATTTCATCCAAGACTGTGGGGATTTGTAGCTCAAAGCTGGATGTGTGTTAGTAGAAGGGGGAAACAAAGTTAATATTTGCATTGAATTCCTCATTGAATCAATCCTGATTTTGCATTTAATCTACCTTCTCATTGCAGCTACACTTCCCAACTTTCTAATATAAAGCTCTTTGTCAGGAAGCAATGAAGGCTGGCAGCTCCTAACATGGCTGACAGGGCAGGGTCCCTGCCTTATCCGGGTCTCTGTCCTATAGGCCATGAGCAAAGTGTGCAGGACAGGCCTGCAGATGGCCACCACATTCAGCCACGAGTCCAAAGCATCAGACAAATTCATAAGAACAAGGCACGTCTAAGGTCAAGCCAGGACATCAGCCCATTGTGTTGGGCCCAGCAGAGCAGAGCTGGAGACCAGCATCCTGTCTGTGTCACAGGAGCAGGGACTTACGGCCCCAGGCTGGGCTGAAATGGTGCTCCTGGGCCATGGAGAGGCTCCAGGGGAGCACAGGACTATCTCCTCTGTTTACACAAAGCAACACTGTCAACTGAGAGCCAAGCAATGTACACAGAGACTTTCAACCTGGAAACCGGGATGAAAATGCCAAACATTCCTGTCCGTTCTTATACTAAGGATTAGGAAAGTAGTTTTTGTCATTATTGCTGCTAAAAATTCACAGCACAGACTATCATGAGCCAAAAGCAGCCAATGGATGCAGTTAAAAGGGACAGTACACAGTAATTTGTGTTGCATTTCCGGGAAGCAAAGCAGGCTTAGATTCAGAGGGGTTTTCCACAGCAACATCTTCATATTATTTATTTGCATTATGTTATAATAATGTTTAGAAGGTTTGCTGGGGGGCAGGGACCCATGCACTGGACACTGTATGAACACAGAGGAGAAGAGTGCACCTACTCAATGAAAAGTGGTAATTAAAAAGATGTGACAGGTGAATGGCAAGAGAAAAGATACATCATTAACCCTACGTCACAGAGGTATGGGGAAGCAAAGTGACCAGACTTCAGCCAAACAGCATAATCTGCTGTATAGTCAGGACCAAAGAGAACTAAGTGAGGTGCAATGCCACACTTGTAAAGAAGACAGGAACTGGTATCATAAGCTGTGATCCAAAAACCCAGAGCCTGCTTCACCCTGAATGTGTCGAAGCTGCCTCCCTCTTGGACCAGGACAATATTTGCCCTTCTGCTGAGCGTGCCCAAAGCTATCCCAGCCGAGGCACTGTTGTTCTTCTCTCCTGCTGCAGTCTGACAGAGACCCAGGAATCAGCATGGTGGCATGTAATACCCCCAGATCACTTAATCTGCCTGATGAGCTCTGATGCATCCTACTGTGTTGAACACAGAATCTTGAAAAAAAGGCCAAGCGCCTTCAAAAACACCCTGTTGGGGCCACTGAATGCCTTTTGTATAATCACCTGTTAGTTAGATTAGAGGGAACTGGAAACCTCGTCTTATGTTCTCGCAACACCTTACATCCTTCTTGCCCACCAAACAACAAAGGATTCAAGAGGCCCGGGCTCCATTCCCAAAGCAATTTACGCACTTAACACTGGGTGAAGACAACCCACAGAAGAGGAGACAGAAGCTCCAGCACTTGTTCCTAGACATATTCTCCAGCTACTAAGCCACACTGTTCCAGCACTCTCAAGCTGTCTATTGATTAGTGTCCAGGGTCTCTTTCTCAGTCAAGCTATCATATTCTGCAGAAAAATGATCAAAGCTAGTGGTACAGGATATTAATTAAAGAGATACATATACACATCACAGCTTATTCACAGAATTTAGGTAGTCCTTATTCTATATCTAAACCTCTCTTTGCAGTCCTTTCATAAAACCTGAACCTTTATAAAGGAAATAAAGAAATCACAAAAAGTATTGAAAGGTGTTTCAAAATTGGTCCTCATTTTTAACTTTACCATTGCTTTTCTAAATTGTATGTTCAAAGTAGGGTAAAATGCAACTTGCAAGAGCTAGTCTTTACAGCTCGTTAATAGTGGTTAGTAATTACAGGTGCTCCACTGTCTTTGTATGAATTCCCTTACAAATCACTGTGGTTGGTTGCTGGGATTCTTTTCAGAATACTAGAATGTAATTCCCTTTCCTTATTTTACTTGCCACTCATGTTGGATGATTAGCCAGCAGATACAATAGAACGCTGCAATTCTCTGGGGCCATTATAACATCCCAACAACACAAGGAACCTTTTAGCTTCTAGAATAACACGAACACCCCACCCGACAGCAGGTGCATCCACAAGTGCCTTTTGATCGTTTCAATACTGCTATGACCACCATACTACTATGACCAGCTTTAGCTGGTTGATTTTTTTTTTACTAGTTTTAACCCCTCACTTAAAAACCCATGTTACTTTTAAAGAGTGAGCTATCAGTCTATGCCTAAGCAAAGATGGTAGCTCTCTAACTCCCCAGGAGTACCTCATCTCTTGTTTGATACAGAGACTGGGCAGCTCATTCCCTCAGAAAAGCAAGAAGGGATGGGGTTAGTGTTAGACCTTTAAATTGACTCATTGGATCTCTGAATCTGGACAGCTTTTTACAGCTTTACAAGGCTTAGTGATGGGCTTTGTTTAACCCAATAGATTCTGTAAGACATGCCCAGAGTGCTCTAACAGACCCCTTCATGAAATCCGTATGAGTAAACAGGCTGTGTCTAACCATTAGACATATGTGCACTTCTCAAATGACTCTTTCAGTCAAGCCAAAACCCACTGCAGTGCCTTCTCAAACAAAACTCATATATAAAAGCATCATTAAACAGTGTAGGAAAGTCTGCTGATAAAGAAGAAAATCTAGTAGGATTTGGAGATGAAACTCAGTAGATTTTTTTCCTCTCATTACTCCCACCCTCAAATTATCATATAAGCCTTCTGTGGTACACATTCTAGCTACCAATGTTTTTGAGCACCGTTATAATGTAAGCTGAAATCCATACCAAAGAAAAGCTGCAATGGGTCCCATCCCACCTCGCTGAGCTTAGTCTGTGGTCTTACTTAGCAATGGCAAATGAGCCCACTGCACAAAGGCAGCCTGTGGCAGTGCACGTTTTCCATTTTCTGCCTGTTCTTGTTGGCATCATGAGAGTGGCCCCATGCTTAGTCACCATTTGCAGATTTTCACAAAGGACCTCTCTGCTAATCTCTTACAAGTCTAAATGAAGGGAGATTCTATTGAACTGTGCCAAAGCAAAAAGCTGTGTTTGTTTCTACAGAGCTTCTGAAACCCAAAGCTTCAGATTAAATACATTTGTTATTTAGGAAGACAGAAGCTATCACAGATGTCTTGGGAATGTATTGGTCCGAAATTGATTATTTTAATAGATTTTCCCCATCTTACATTTATCAGCAACCCTGTAACACAAAAGTCAGATCATCATCGGAACAGCAAAAAAATGTGAACCCAGCCACCCAAAAGGTGAGGAGAAAGAATTCTGTCTTGTAACAGTGATGGAGAAGGTTCAGCTGGCAGGTAGGGCAGAGAGACTGGGAGAAGCGCAAAGGCCTCTTGCAAAGTTGGTGGAGTTCATGGATGTAAGGACATGTTTCTTACCCTTCACTAACCTACTTCATCCTGCCAGATTTTGGGATGCTGTTCCCACCCTGCACCCTTGCTAATGTCTCAATCTCTTTCTGCAGTTCCAGGACCATGGCTTTCCATGAAACACAGCCAAATGGCTATAGCCACTCTCCAAACCCAAGCACACCAACTTCCTTTCACCCAGTAAAGAATCAGGGAAGAAGGAGAAATGGGAAAGAAGCAGTCCTGGCTCCCAAAGGCATGCATGGACAGGGTAGGCATCAGAGTCTTGGTTCTCCTTTCCCAGGGCCATTTCTCTCCCCAGCAATCTGCCCTGTGACCCACCCAAGGACAGAAGGCAATTCTACATGACTTCTTCAGGTGGCAGAGATGCTAATATCAGCATTCCAGCAGAATGACATTTGCTGCCTTCATTACCCTGCATATTCTTAACTCACGAATGCTATGAAATGCCACGAAGCACTTGTGGTATGTCACTAACCACTCCAACTTCACCACAGGGATGGCAACTCCTGACAGGACTACTATCAATAGTCTCTGAATCATTTTGAGATGAATCAGACTGTTAAAAAATTTAATAGTCATGCACCAGCTTTCTGCTTCCTTAACAAGCTCAAACCTTACAAATTATGAGTAATACTTGCATTGAACAAGGAACCAACATTTTGAAGAAAAATAATCTCTAATTCTCCCTGTCTTTTCTGTCACTGGCTAATATCAGGGCAACAATATTTAGACTGCTGATTAAAATCTTCTGATGAGATGGACTTATTGTATCTTTAAATGAAGGGGGGGAAAGATTGTTACATGTATGTTTTCCAAGTAGTTTTCATCTTTCTAAATATTCATGCCATACTCCCTGCTCCCCAAAGGATGAGGAGGCTAGGTGGCACTGCAGACTAATGGACTAGCTTATTATTATTGGAATTAATTAAGTAAATTTGGTGATCTTCTCAACAAGCTCCATAGCTAACATAGATTTCTTCAACCCCTAGTCACTGAAGAAATCTAAGGCAATGGGCCTAAGCACATAATTTTGTAAGGTCCGTGCTGAAATGAACAGCCAATGGGAGTGAACCCACTGCTCATCCTCATAAGTTGGCTTGACTGATGGAGTAAGTGTACAAAAATACTGCTTCAGTCAATATTGCTGCAGACATATATCAGAGTTTGTCTGTTCGGCCAGCTCCTCACCTAAGTATCATGAACACTAAAGAACACACATTCCCACCTCCAGCCATAACCTAACTTAACAGAAAGAGTGATATTTGCTTCTTTCTGGTTAAAAAATACCTTAATAAAAATTAAACAAAGTTAAAAATAAAATAAAATAATAGAGCGTTTTTCTTCCTATGTTGCCTACCTTGCCTAAGCAGTATGCCAGTAGCAGAGGACTACCTATATTCCTATTAAGAAACAATTATTTTATCCGTAAAGGTGTTATGCACGTATGGTCCTGCTGGCTCACAAAAATATACACAACGTTCTATTTCCACGAACAAAGCAAAAATCCCATAGCAGGCTTGCTCCTGCCTGTGCTTTGCTCTGTCAGCATCACTGCCAACGCCTTCTCTCTCAGTCTTGCATGCTCCATGCACACACACACACGTGCATCTTCTGTTCTCTGCATTTTCAGATTTCCCCAGACCACATACTTTAGCCTTGTTCAAGCCCCTTCCTAGAATCTATTGCCTGTTGATCCCACTCCCTGACTCTGGTTATTTTATTCCACAAAGATATTTCATTTATCTTTCTGCATCTTGAAAAAAGACAGTGTCCACCTTGCCCTTACTGGCATCTTTGCGCAGCAGTAATCACATTCCACTTCTATAACAACAATAATTCTCATGTATAAAGTAACAGCAAGGAAGAATCTCCAGCTCTGAATTAGGGTGAAGATCTTAGTTTAGAAGATCACAGGTGTTTCCAGTGATGCCATGATGATTTTTTTGCCTTTTATATACCCCTTTATATAGCCTTTTATATAGCTTTTATATATCCTTAGTGCTTTTAGCCCATGTACTTGTAATTCCCTAAGTCTGATACCCTGTGTCCCGTTAAGCCAGGAGACCAAACATCCTGGAAGCCTCGCATCTAAGGGTCAGACAGCCCCAGACGCCAAGGTCCTCTCTAGAACACATCCTGTAAACTAAGATAGGCTCATCCAGGGGAGAGATTCCTCAGAATGGGGGATTCATTCAAGTCTCTCATTGGGAAATCTTTGACAGATATGCTCATTTGTAAGGCCTATAAGTTGTATACACGATCTATCGGGTGTGTGCATTCCACGTGCATTCCGGTGGGGGCATCCCGGGGTGTGCATTCCCGGGTGCACTTCGGCGCACTCCACTCGGACGGTGTGGTGCACCAAGGATCCTAAATAAATACCGAGGTAAAAACCCCTTTCCCTTTAACCATGTCTGGCTCTCAATTTTAAGACCAGGAAAAGGCAACACCAGAAAAAAAGCTCCTACATGATTATTACTTAGGAAATGACTCCTTATGGAAAAGCAAACAACAGTCTTAGTGGTATTCTAACAGAGGTAAGTACAAGACATAGCACTTCAGGACAATAATAGCTTGAGATAGAAAAAATCTTCCAGCTTCCCAGATTTGACACACCTACTTCTATAGTGTAATTTTTTCTTCCCTGCTTTATGACTAACATTTTGATTGTCAGGTGTTAAATCTAACATTATGACATGCCATACAATGACATGAGGATTGTACCTTTCAGTCTCCAGTAGACCTTGTCTAAAGAACCTGGGAATTTAAATTATGCCATCTGCTCTTTCATCTGCTCCAACAGGATAATGTTGTGATCCTTAAAGCACATCACACCTGCTACCTTGATTTCATATGCACTTTTGTTGCAGTGACACCAGAATATTTAGTAAAAGCTTAGCATCATCGCACTTAAAGAAATAAAATGGTTGTCCTTAAGCTAAAGCTCCAAAGATACCAGTTATTCCCAGACTGCACTCGTGTCCTTCATATGTCTTACTGGAGCAGAAGGGTGATAACCTCCTCCTCAGCCCTCTCCCTTTCACCTACCAGAGGGCCGTGAATTCCCAGACCAGCATCTCTTCCTTTCTAACTCCTAATGTCACCCAACAGATGTGGGGAATGGCAGAAAAATGTGACAGTGCTGTGGCAGGTAAAAGGCAATGAGCAAACCCCTCTTCTTGCACAGAATTTGCTGAGTAGGAGACAGGCTGACATAGCTTCCCCAGGGTCTGTAACAGAGCCCTGGGGTAAGAAGTGTGCAAGAAGAAATAGTCTCTACATTTCACTCCTACCCCTCAACCAGCACCATTGTCCTTTCTCACCAAGAAGACGAGAAAATATCTTGTTTTCTAGTCTTATCCATTTTCCTCCCAGGTTCCTCTTGCCATAGAAGACATCTTGGAGTCCAAGAGGAAATACTGGCCAGAGAGCTCATGCTGACACGATGGTTTCAACATCTGGTCTGCCAGGCCAGAAGGCAGCCCCTCTGCTTCTGTAACCCTGAAACAGCCAGAAGAGGGAGATGATGTACAGAGAAGCTGATGGGAAAAGGGGAAGGAGAGGGGAAAAAGGCAGAGGCAGCAGCTGAAAACTGACCCCTTTTGAACCCATCCTCTCACAGACTTGGCACACGTCTATGTCTCAGATTTTCAGAGGCAAGGACACACCAGACTCAGCTTCTTATCTGTTCCCAATCTCCCTTTCGATTTGCACTACGAACTCTGCTTAGTCCTTACTATCTATTATTTGATGAAGGGTGGGGAACTAACTGGGCTGCTGGCAGAATTTCTTTTTATTTTGAGAAGTGATTAAAAAATTGGTGGAAAAATAAATCAACTGGGTTTTAAATCAATTGAGTTGAATGGGCAGTCCTTGTTGATCTAGAAACCAAATATGTCAAAGTAGCCATGGAAATAGCAACTGCTTTTGGTACTCTTCAGCAGCTACCAAGCTCAGTTACAGCACTACAGCAACACCACCTGTATTCTTTGTGAAACAGACCCAAAGGGTGTGTCCTATACATCTTCTGCTCACCACTAAATAAGAAAAATGAAAATGTCTGGCAGGAAGCAGCGGCCCAGCACAAACCCTTTTTCGACTTAGCTGTGCCAAAGTAGCAGATGAGAACTACACCACCTTAGCACTACCATCAGAGCACCCTGGCTGGCAGACACACCAGCCTGCTAGTGTCTGGGACACAACTCTAAGTGGGAACCAACAGAAACTGCAATTAATCTATTTATACCAATGGGAAATTTTACTATCTGAGTCGAAAAGAAGAGATAGTTCTCCCAGTGCCAAAGCAGCAGAACTAAGCTATGCAAGGCTCTGCTGTAACACAAGGGCATGCTACTGACAAGGAAAGAACTATGGAGTGGTGACTAAGCCAAGGGTATGGCTTCAGCAAATGGAAAACAAAGGAAAATGAAAACAATTTTAAAAGACACAGATATGCTGAAATGAGTGGAGGGTAGAGGGTAATGAAGGAGAAACATGTGATTAAGATTCATCAGGCCTCCCCTATCCTGTCCTGAAATTACCATCTGTAATGCTCTGGAACCCCTCTGGGATGGCAAAGCCTGTACCAATTTCAGTACACAAGGATTCAGAGATTATAGGCCCAACACATCATCAGAGAATGAGGGAGAGGGCAATCAGACAATGAATGGGTTTAATACAACATAGAGACTGAAACTAACTGAAAGGTAAAGTTACAGGTATAGATTTTGATCATTCCCAAAGGAACCTGGATTATTGGAACTGAAAAGGAAAGTCTAATGAAACTGACAATATTGGCAAGGATATTTTTCCACAAAGGTGCTCAGGGTTTCATGAAATATATATGCAAATAGGTGTATATCCATATGTACATATAGAATCACATACATATATAGAATCACATACATATCACATACATATAACAAACTTTTGACTAGAATTCAGTGCACTGTTATTCCCACTTTGCAAGAATCCCTTTGCTCACTGCCCCAGTCTCTCCCTGGAAAATGGAGAAGAAGGGAATTTGCTTCTTTTGGTAAATCCCACTCAGACTGCATGGGGAAACAATGTTTCCTGGAAAAGGAAAACAACAAACAAGCAAAAAATACCAAACAATGAGCATTTTGGATGAAAAAGACAGCTTTTACTAAAAACACATAGCAGTAGAACAACTCGTGTCAATATAAAGAAAGGAACTCCTTGCAAAATGGAATTCCAGCAGGAGATCAACCTTTCTTCTTCCCCAGCTTAAAAGCATCCCAGCCTCATCAAGCATTAAGGCCTCAATGAATTAATCCTTAGAAATTTAAGCAGTGGAACTTCCCCTTTAGCTATCGAGTCACACACGCCCACATCACCCACTCAGAGAGACATCATGCTAATAATGCAGGGGTGTTGGCTGTGTTTTTTATTCTGGGCATACTCCAGAGGGGCTCTTGAAATCTCGCTATGCTGATGGAATTCAGCTTGGCCTCATTTGCAACTGTTAGCGAGATCCCAAATGGAATCAGATACAGGTCAGTGTTTTCCATTATATTGAAGTGCATTGCTTTTGAAATCTCTATGCTAATCATATCCCTCGTACCTGGTGTGAGAAGAGAAATTCAGATGCTAGATTCTAAAAACTGTTGGTTTGAATGAAATTTCTTAAAATCTGCTTAGTGGCATCTCCTGTCCCTGCCACTCAGCTAAACTCATACTTACCCAGAAATGTATCCTGACCCCAGCAGCTGAGGGACAGTCACAATATCCTTTGCCCCAGTTCAGCTGTGTTCCTGCCAAGATGCAGCTGTATCAACTCAGAACACCTGAACTGTCCATCTATGAAACCCACTGCTAGCAGAAAGGAAACTCTCACATGAGGTCTTTTAGACACCCATAGGGTGTGTAGCAGCAGAGAAATAATCCTGCTTTCCGTTCCAACAGCATTTTCATCAGGGCTACATCCCCATCTCCCTTGTTCTTACTCCACCACCCATCACTGGTGAAAGATGAGCCTACCTCCCTGGGACTACAGTGCAAGAGGGAATCAATAATTTCTGCAGGAACTAAAGAATCACAACAGAATGTAATCTGAAGAGTTCCCTGTAAACTGCCCTGTGTTGTCTCATCACAGCTCTAGAATCTGTGAGGGAGGCAGCATCCAGAAAAAAAGCAAGTAGGAAATAGTCAAAAACAGAAAGTAGAAATAGTTCAAAACCACCATCCAGCAGAGTGCCTGAGTTTACAGAGATTGGGTCAGGACCACAACAGCAGAGAAGTGGCAGTCAGTGGCTGTAAGTAGAGCAGGTAGGCAAGAGATGAGGATTTAGGAGAAAGAGACAGAATATAGAGCTACAGGAATCAAGATGCAGCTATCAGAGGCATGTTTCACAGGTGCACAATGGCATCTCCAACCACTCAGGACTGTTAGGGACAATCTTTGTACAGGTGCTTGCCACACCTTGAAGCTCTACTTTTCCTTGATGTGTGTTCTACTGGAACAGTTACAGAGTCGAAATTCTTTGGTAATCTCATCTTTAGATGTACTCAACGAGGGCCATACCCTATCCAGTGTCTGACTTGCTCAGGTCAATCTATAAGGAAACGAATACCTTGGTTCACGAATACCTTCGTTCTCATTCATACCAACCCCATCCTTCCATCATGCTGGCCCAAACCATCCTTTGTTCTTTCCTGCAGAGTCAGTAAAACACTAGCAATACACAGGTCTTAAAGTTATGATGGTCCTTGTATCTGGAGTCTCCCAATCTCAGTGAGTTACACTACTTTCTCAGATGAGGGGAGAACATGCATAGGCTCAGCAGGAAACATTCTGGTTTGGGTTTCTGGTGGATACAACATATTTCCTGGAGGGTGCTCCACTATCAGCGCTGCAAGCACGATGCTGTTTTCAATTATCTTCCCATTTCCCCTTCGATCAGCTCACAGTCACACAGACACTGCCTGGGAAGAACAGCGTCCACTTTTGAGCAAAGTTTGCAGACTGCAGCTGTTTCTGGTCAGAAGTAGAGAGGGGGACACTTCCCTCCTCTCTCAGAAGTCAGCACCAAGATAGATTTATCCCCAGAATAAGCTCTCTGCGCTGATAGAAGTGAGAGGCTAAAAGAGACCAGATGAAAACTCTACAGGGAACCATTTGAGAGCCAGGTCTTCTAGGAAAGCTTTTGCCTCTCTCAGAGAAGCCCTGAAAGATCAGGAGAAATAAGCTTAGCATCAGTCCTTTGCTCAGCCTGAAAGTCAGAAGTCTCTTCCGTTTGCTGGAAAAAGACCAACCCAGAGCTCTGAGCACTGGTGGGAGAAACCTGCTCCCATTCAGGCTAGAAGACAAAGTCAGCAAGAGGAGAGGACATGGCCACAAACATTTTGCCTTACGGCTACTCAGTTCTAACCCAGCTCATATTGTGCCTCCAAATTGCAGAAGTGACAGACATGTTCTGCTCACTGCTTACTAGAAGAGTGCCACAGAGAAAGGATTCACTGATCATACCTTCTTCCTTCTCCACTATCAAAGAAAATGCTGTTCACCTAAATGGCAAAGAGGTATTCAGCCACACGAGACAGCTACAGGATGGGTGCTCCAAGAATCGATACACCCAACTGAGCAATGCAGAGTATGTATAAAACAGAAGCCTGTTTCCTGAATAAGCCGTACCTGCCAAGCAAAATATCTTGTTCTAACACATGGTGCCTTTGACATTTGCCTTCAGTCGTGAGGAGACTTAAAATTCATAAGTGCCATAAGCATATATAATTCATCAGCTGTCTCCACAGGACTGAAAAATAAATCAGATCAAAACCATCATCTATTTTAAAGATGCTTATTAACACGTTATTCAATGTGCCAAATTCACTTTGCTTTGTGTAGTTAAAGGATTCCTTTCTTTAGGATTTTTCTTTGGTTTTGAAAGCACTTTGCCTTAAAATTAATTACACTTTTAAAGGGCTTTCCTGCTTAGAATTCACGTTGTTTGCTTGCTTTTTAAAAACAATGTCCTTTTCCCAATATATTGAAACTATGGACAGTCTCACTGAACTCAGAAGCAATATCAGACCCAAAAGACACAAGTAGTAGAAGGGATTTCAGTGCTAAGAAACAAGAGCAATTTCACAGGTTTGGGAACCATGGCATGGGGGAAAGAGGAACCATCCCACCATGCTCAGACAGCATGGAAAGATGTAGGGAAAGAAGGAAGAGCTCATGTGCCAGTCAAACATGGGTGATGAGGTGCAACCCAATTCTGCAAAGTGCTGAGGGCTTCTCACAGTGATGAGAACTTGTGGTGCCAAGCCTTTGGTCACCAAAGCCTAAATGCTCCTATAATAGGATGCTTTTAAAAAGGAATTGCCAGTGATTCCTACAAGAAAAAAAAGGAAAGAATACCCCTAGTCTCCCTACTACTGGGCCTCCTTACAGTTTTCAGCACATGCCCACTGGCTGGTGCCCACTTAGCCTAGCTGAACTCGCCATGCTGTTTATAGACAGTAACAGAGTCTGGATGTGGCCGTGATTCTGGGGGGCAGGACAGAACAGACCCTGGGCAGCAGCCCCTGTGTTACGTAACCAGGAGTGCACCACTGTGCACATGCTGCTCCATAGAGGAGATCCCCACACTGCAAACATGCTTCCCACAAGGCTTTGATTCGCAGGCTCTGTGTGAGCAGCACTGCTACACTTTCTAGAGGAGTTTGTAAAGACTATAACTAATTTTCATTCCTGAAAAGCTGGGGCACAGTGACAGCTTGCCCTGAACACTGCAGAAAATTAAGTCAGTACTTTTTCACTGCCACATGGTTCCAGACAGCCCAGGCCCTGCTTCCTCCACCCTTCTAACCCCAGAGCACTGTAATGGCTCCAATTCCTTCTGCTCTGCTTCTAGATGGCTGGGTACCAAGATCCAGGGACCCCAGGTGTCATCAGCATTGGATGGCCACTCCATCATACGGGATGAATAAGAGATCCCAGAAGCAGAAGCTAGCGGGGGCCAAAGTAAAGCTTTTAGCATCTCAGTCCAAGAGGCAGCAGCTGCAGTATTCTGGGATGCCCCAGCACTAAAAATAGTAGTGACTGTAGAAGAGCTGTTCTATTGACACATGCCACCATGCAGCTTGACACATGCTGAGCCGGCCATACCCGCTGCTGCTTACAGCAGTTGTGTTTATAGCTGCAACCTGGAAGGTATTTTAGAATTAAATCCAAAGTCTGCCACCAAACACAGACCCAGACACACATTCTCACACCTTACATGTCTAAACATCGACTTTTGAATAGTTCTCAAACAAATAGATTTTGTAGGTAGTTCGTTTATAATACAGGCATGCAGAAGCCTGGATATTTAAGATGTACCTTTGCAGGAGATGCTTATAAACATAAAGCTGAGTGCATGAAAAGGGAGATGAAGTAGTTGTCAGCCAGAAGTGACAGCCTTCAAATACTATCACTCCTGGTTTAACTTCCATTAAAAATGACAGGTTAAAATGGCTCTCACAACTGTGGTGCTGCGAGAAGGAACCACTACCGGTGCAGGTATCTCTGAATAGACAGCAACAGTCTAAAGAGGAACTCAGATTATCAAATTTGTGTAGCTCTACTCCACTTAATTAAAACACTTCTAGTAATTAGGGAACCCCACTGGCTTTCCTCTTGTCTACCTCCAGATCCTACTCCTCCTTGAAATTCAAATTTGAACTGCCCTGAAGCATGGAGAGTATTTCAACCCTGGATTCATTTCAAATTAGTAAGTAGATGTTGCCAAGCAATGGAGTTTGGATTGACACTTCAATCAAAGTTCAAGAGAGTAAGACTGAGATTGGAAATACATATTCACCTTTATTCACAGATAAGTATGGACATTCATCCTTTCAACCACATCAAGAATGAATCTGTCACATTAGACCTGGTAAATCTGCATCATTTAAATAGGTGGTTAAATAAAGGTGAGTTACCAAACATTGTCACTTTATTGGCAAATCGATTGTAAAATAACCTTTTTTTATGCTATAACTGGGAAGAGTCTGAGCTAAGGAAACTCTTAGCAGACAAAAAAAGAATGTATTGAAACATAATAGAAATATGTCAGAAAAACAGTCTGCAGAGTGAGGGTCCAACAAAAGACACCAACAGAAGAAGGGATTAGATACAAGTATATTGGAAATCAAACCCTGGAACACCAGTATTTAATTCCATAGTTGTCAAACCTACTTCCCCACACACACACATTTCCTCTCATTTGTGGAAAACCTGCGAAGCTAAAAGAAGGGCATTGCATTAAAGCCAGATTAAGAGAGGCAACCACAATGTCCCTCTTTTTTCCTTCTTGAAGTAGTCCAGAAATAACAAGTAAGCAACTAGGTCAGACCTAGTTTTGGAGCCCAAACCATATTTTACCATTTCGTTCTGAAAAACAAAAAAATAGGGAAAGCCATTTTAAAACCTTAAACTACGTTTTCTGCATTTGCATGCATCACATGGTTCAGCTTTGGTAGAAGTATCTCACCTCATTAAATATGAGATAGATATGAGCAGTATCTCACCTCATTAAATCCAGCTACCCTGCGAGCTCAAAATGCACTCTGTGCCACTGTTAGCATTGCTACTGCAGTTCTACCACTGTGCTGTTGAATTCAGGAGAGATTCCAGCCTATGTTTCTGCCCATTAGGAAGACTGCCAGCTGCTTATTTGCCTCCGACCTTCCTGTTGCCATAACAGTTGATGCTTGAAAGAGGGAAAGATAAAGCCAAGGAAAGGAAAGGGCATTTTGTGGATAAAAGAACCTTATCTGCCAATATCCTTAAGTGATCTTCAATTCTGAACAAGATACAAGAGTGGAACAACCTGGAAATGGAAAGCAGCTGTTAGAACACCACTAATTACATGGTTCTCCACAGAAATAAGGTAACTCCCTTAAGGGGTGCATGCATTACTCCCTCAACACTACAGGGTCACTACAGCTTTATTAAATTGTCCCAGAAAACAATGCACTACCTGTTAGGAGATCTTCCACTTGCTTCACTGCAATGTTACTAGATCACTCCTTCCTGAATCTTTCTCAGTGCTATCATCTGTAAAGGACTGGCTCTGACCGCTACACAGCTTCAGAGTTTGTGGCACAACCCAGTCCGTGACTCTTCAATGAGCTGAGCGCTGACAGCTTCCCAGAAGAGTCCCTTAAAGATAAACTCCTTCCTGAGGGAGTCTTTTGGGTTGGCACTCTTCTGACCTGCAAAATATCAGCAAAAAGACTAGGGAGTTAGTACAGCTTTCCATTGGCATCTCAACCAAAAATCATACTATCTCTTACAATCAACTTCTGCTCTGGAGGACAGCAGCATAGGAAACACTGTATTGTTACAAAAAGGCACAGGAAGTGATCTGGAGAACTGTAAGCAGAAAGAATCTTAGTTTCCTTTCTGGTAAATTTGAGTGGTGAAGTTCATGGAGGAGTGAAGCAACAAGAATCTCTGCCCAGAGCTCACCCGCAGAAGGAGAGACTGGAGCTCTCTCTTTGGAACAATCTTTGCATTCAATGACACACCACTAGCCACATCAGCACCCTGAAGCCTATCTCCATGTGTGGAAGTTCAGCTGACTTGAAGTTTGATAACAAAGGTATGAATCTATCGTAATCAACACAGTACATATTGAAACTAGTAGAAAAGCTAGGAATTATTTAATATGCTCTCTGGAGGACTTTAGCAGTCTGCACTCCAAACATGAGCATATATCACTGTCCAAAACAAAGGCGTATCTGGGGTCACTCAGGCACTCTAGAAAAGGGCCTAAGGCTTACATTGCTTTTGGCAGAGGGCCGCACATGCAGAGCTGCAGGAGAGTGAGAGGAGAGTCAGGAGAAACACCACAAGAACCAGGAGAGTAGAAGAAAGCAAAAAACCTGACAGAAGAAGCAGATATGGCTTGGAGAACAATTCAGGGAGGGAGTTTTGGGGTGAAATCGGGGTAACTCCTTGAAAGGGACAAGGAGAAAGCATGAACACTACCTGCTGTACTAGATGAGAAAAGGACCTTAAATAGTTTTTTTGAATTGGAAGGTAACATCAAAGATTCCTAATTCTATTATTGCTTTCTTTAGTATTAACAAAAAAACATGCAGCCTTATTAAGAGCAGCAACTCTTCCAAAGAACTGGAAAATGAGCTTGCTTTACCTAATTTCAAAAGGTTCAGATAATAATCTGGGCATGTTAGACCTTGCTCACTTTCTTAATAAATCAGCTGCATGGCTCCTAGAAAGCAGAATCCTGAAGACACCCTGCAGGATTACAGTACAAAGAAAAAGCATCCTCTATGGTAAATCTTTGATTTTATCAATAGAACATTTAGCAGGAGAGAACTAGGGACCAACTCTTATTTTTTGGGGAGTATCTGTGAAATTCCTCATGGTGCAGTAATGAATGATTTTTATTTGAGTTGCAAGAAGTAAAATTTGACCATTCTGACCTATGACTGAGGGCAGAAAAATGGGAATAAATGAAGAATTTTCCTCAGTGACAGGAGGTCAACAGCAGGATCCATCAACTTTTATCACTTGGATGTATTTTGTTAATATTTGTGAACTGGAGGAGAAGACTAGCAATACAACAACAGTATTTTAAGTGATACTCTTATATAGATTTTATACAGAGAGGTGATACCTTTTACTTGACTAGCTTAAAATATAAAAATGTCTTAGCAACTTTTCTAGTTAGTGACTTAATTTTCCCTTCTGCTAAGCCTCTAGTCTAGTAAAGAGTATCACCTACCTAGTTCAACTGCTAGCTCTCCCTGCTGAAAATTTTTTCAAATATCCAAGAGGCTTGATAAGGCTTTCTCATTAATTTCCAGAAAATGCAGATCAGTTTTATACTGTTAATAGCAAGGGTTGTAACTAAGAACCATTTGGGAAGCCAAGTATACTTCTTCCTGCAGCATTTCCCTGGTAGAAAAGCTAGTAGCCAAATTTTGTTTTCATTTCAGACAGAAATTTACTTCTCCATGGTCAGAAAAGCAGAGTTTCATGAAAGGGATACTAAGATAGAGTTTGTCTTGTCTTATGAAGCCACATTCTTGCCTAGAAGACATCAAAAGCTCTAGATCTTCATGGCCTGTTTTTATAGGTTGTGCTACTAACGGGCGAGAGAGCACCTAAATGTATATTTCATATCGAGGACTCTTACACGACTTCAATATTCTAAGGCTGCTGTTGTAGCAGGGTTTGTGGCCAGACACAGATCCTATGGGATATAGTGAAACCTCTTTCCACTTGGGAGCAGATCTTCATTGTTACTGGGCAGTTGTGCCTTTCCCTGAGCTCCTATAACCATCTGAGGCACCTTTTGCAGTAGCTGACCAGAGGCAAAGTTATCTGTGTGAAGGTTCCCTCCATTCAGAGAGAGGACAAGACTTAAACAGAAGCTCTGCAAATCAAAAAACAGCAGGGATTTGGATAAAGATCAGATTCTTAGAAAATAGTTGGTGCCTGTGAACTATTGCTTAGAGAGCTATGGCATTGTCCACTTAGATCAGCTTTTCAGAGTCTCCACTCGGAACAAACACTTGGTCCAGCAATGTGTATGACATTTGGACCCAGTTCCCTCGTTGGGAGTTGTCCCTCCTACAGAAATGTTCATTTGTATCATCCTGAAAGCAGCACAATCAATGCAGCCTCTTCTATAAGCGGGGAACTGCAGTTTAGGCAGTGAAAGAAGGGAAAGGCAAGAACATCCCCTCTCTTTGACCCAGATAACATTAAAGATGGGCAGATTTTCCTCCTGGCGTGTGTAACTAGATACTTCTAGTCAGCTACTTATTATGGGTTGTAAAGCTAAAGATGTGCTGGGTGAAATATTAAAGCTCTCTATTCTCTGCCTTCTTCCTGCTTTTTTAAGGTTATTTCAATAATTGGCATGTATCCTCTTAGCCAAAGGAAAACAGTACAGCCAGTTCCTGATTCTGGCATGGATCATCTTGCTGGAGAAGATCTCCATGCAGCCATGTGTGTAAGCAGCTGTGAACAAGTGGCTATGAGTGTCAGCTCTTGAACAGTCTGTGTTGTTAAAGCCTGGGGATAAACACACAGGCCCCCAAATGATAAACTTAAACCATACTAACATAAACCATACTAACAACTGTTTCAGAAAGAGTTCCTTCATCAATAACAGCTATTAGCACATCCGAGTCTGACTCATCCCTTTCACCATCTGCACAACGTGTCATTTGCACTAATCTCTCATTTTCTTTGCTCCACATTCTTCTTAGCATTCATGCTTCCCAACTTGCAGGAACATTTGTCTGACCCTTCCCTATAAAACAACACTATAAAACAACAACCGCCAACGTGTATTTAGGTAACAAGTACATTGCACTAATTTGATCCTGCCACCTTGGAAACCAATGGGTCGAGAATTGCTAATGAATCACCAATGCTCAGTGATCGTATCTTCAACAGGCACTGATTGTACAGATGGGTCATTTCTGTGTTTACACAGTATTATTGCATTCTTTTCATCCATACCTTGCTACACACTTAAAGCTATGTTCAGTAGATTAAGTATATCAAGTGCCCTCATGAAAAGCGTAGGCGCTAAAGCAACTATGCATTGCAAAGCATTTACCAGGGCAATTGTTAAATGACTGCCATTACTGCTGGTTTCACAAAGCAAGCGTTCTACTTTCGGCACCTTAAGAGTTAATCCACATGGGAGATGTACAGAATGCCTTTAAAAGGCATGTCAAGCACTTTGAATTTCTCTCTGAATTAAAATCCCAGAAGGACAGCTTTGTGGCACACTTGGATTTCCGTCCTGCCGGCTCGCCCCTGTCCCACAGCTTCCATTTTGGTGCTGTTAAAATAGATCAGCATTTGACAAGTAACAGCCATTTGACAATTATCTGCCATCCTCCTTCTCCTCCCACCTCTCCCCACTGCCAGGGGAATCACAGTGGGAACACTGGCTTAACACTGGGGTTTCTTTCCCAATGCTAGATGTTGAACCTCTGTATCTTCTGTTGTTTAGCTCTGCATCAGAAATGGTTGTCCCTGTCAAAGGGCAGCCTAAATCCCACCTCTAAAATGTTAAATATCATGACTGTCAGAATCTATTTCAGTCAGTTGAAGCCTTTCAGAACAAATCCCTTTACTTTTAACTGCTTCAAAATCAAGGCCTTATGCAAAAAAATATGCCTGCATTTTGGGCAAGCAGGACCTGCTTTGCAAAGAATCAGCACAGATGCTTCCAAGACATCCACAGAAGCACAAACCTTGTCCTTTAGCAGCAACTGTTGAATCCTCGGGGTTATCCAAACCTTTCTCCCTCTCCAGCCCATCTTCTGTAATTAGGACCTTTCACACCAGCCCACATCTCCATGCTGCACCGTTCACCTTGAACGACAGCATTCATGTTCTGACACCAGCATCTGAAACAGCACTTAGAGACAGCAGCAGCAAAGCACTTTCTCTGAAGCAGCATTTTGACTGAGCTTTCTCGGTTTTTAACCACAGCCACGGAAGTCCACGTGCTGGATTGCGTTTATTTTCTAGCTTCATACCACAGCTTCAGAAGCACAGATTCTCATTCAGCTGATCAATGCTCTTACATCCCCTGTTCAGGATTTTTAGAAGTACTTATGCACTACGAACAAATTCAGTAGTGAAAATGGGACATACCAGCAGTTCAAGGAAAGATTGATTAAAGCTTGACAAGCAGGGAGAACTTGAATACAGAATGAAGAAGGCTTTCTCCTCCTCATCCCAGCATGTCTAAATGTCGATGGAAGAACATCTAACAGCCTTTTTCAGCCTCTGAGCAAAATGCAGTGGAGTCCATAAAGCACTGTGTTGTGTAATTTCAGTACACATTCAAACACTCTCCTCTAACTAACATTAGAAGAAAATTAACAGTTTGATCAGATTCCTTGACCATATGCTTGACCTACACAGTGCTCCCACAGTGGTTTATAGTTCACTGGCAAAAATGGGACCACTGCAAGGGAAAAAATTCAAGCAATTTAAGAAAAAAGGACTCCAGACTGACATTTTCCTTGCAGAACTGTGACATTCAAGCGCTGGCCTGGCAGACAAACTGGCTTTTTGTGGCACTCCTGCCATAATTCAGCCATGTGGCATGTGACAGATCAGCTGGAAACTGGAAGGCCCACACAGCTGCAGGGATTGGGATGAAGGGGCCAAGGAGTTTGGTTTCTGCAGTGCGTCCCACTCATTGTTTCTGTCCCTTTACGTCACACCCGATTTCTGCTCCCTTCCCGTGCAACCCCACGGGATTTGCAAAGCCAAGGATACGTGCATACTTCCCATGTCTAAGAGCACTTTGCAGCCAAAGGCACTATCTTTGCTGTCAGAGTGTGCGACCAGCACACCTTCCTGTGCATCAGCTGACAACAGTCTGTGAAGGAACATAAGCAGAACTGCATAAAGTCATCTCAACATTCATTAGAGCCCCTTTTGAAAAGTGTTATTTACACAATGAAACAAAAACATTCATATAATCATGGATTACTACTCACCTTTAATAATTAAATTTCTGAACCATATTTCCAAACTTTGTATTAATTTGCTATATTTTAAAAGAAGGAAGTGAAAGAAGCCCTAAATATTACAATTATTTTCTCCCCTTTCTTATTCTTTTTTTATTATTTCAGTGATTTATAAGTTTACCAAAACATGCTGAGGAGCAATGAGTGCAAAAGACCACTTGGGATAACTGTGAACCCATTATTTCATGTATTGCATCCAGACTCTCATAAAGGCTATGTATTTAGGTGGGACAGCAAATATCTCACTAATTAAGCAAGTAATTCTTTCATACAGTCTCTAGTTCCCCTGGGAATCTCTACATTAACAACTTAACACCAGGTTGCTAGTATCTCAAATATTCTAAATTTAAAAAAACATCCTTAAGGATCCAGGCCTTTTCTGCATGAATGAATGTTAACAACCACAGATTCATCTAACCTAGACTACTTCCCATTTAACAGCTTGATGTCTTTTAATTAATATCAGCAATCTGCCTCAAAAACTGTGAACTATAAATTTCAAGTGATTCAGGGAAACAGAGGTTCCAGTCTATTTGTGTTATTAACATCCAGAGCAGCTCTGTTGTTCATCAAGCACTTATTACTAGTTAGGTTAGCTGAAGTAGACAGCTGTGTCAAAGGTGAAAAAACAGCAGTTTGTGCCTTACGCTGCTACTTCTCCATTGCCAGAAAACACTGAGTTCAAATCAGCCAGCCCCAGCTGCGTTCCCTGACTTCCCCCTCCGTGCTCCCCAGCCCTAGCAGTCCTACTGAACCGGCTTCAGCCGTCATTTCTTTTAGATCTCATTTCCTTTTCTTTAGGAGCACACTTTGCTCACACACTCACTATGAACAAGGACAAACAGGTTTTCTTCAGCCCTTTTTTTTCATCCACTTTAAATTTCCAAAAAAACCCCTCTTCCCAGAGATGTTAGCCACAGATCTACAGTCAACCCTACTCTCAAGCACAAGAACAGCTTTCTTTCGGAAATCTGCTTGCCTTTGCTGAACTTTCTTTCTCCCTTCTTTCCCTGGAAATAGTCTGTCCCAGCAGAAGAATGACATGCTTAGCACAAACTGCACTTCTGCTGCACTTCCCCAATGGTGGATACAGTCATCTGGCTGGTTAGCTCTAAGAGCTGTCTATCCTGCATATCCAACCCATAGCAGGAAATGGGATACAGGTCTAATGTCAACTGCCAAGCCCTAACAACCGCAAACATCATTTTCCCAGCAGCACCACGATCAGGAACTTGGAAAGGTAAGACAGACATGCGGTAAAGACAAAAAAGGGCAGGCCCGAAGCTGTGAGTTGTCACAACATCAACACAGGTCTTCAGAAGCATTCCCAAAACTGGAATCCAGCTGTTACTGCTGTAGAAACCAAACTACCCTGCTTAAGGTATTGGTACTTAACAAGATACTTCCTTCTAGCATCCATATCCATGGAGCAAAGCTCTTAGGGCTTCTTTGGGCTCAGTTCAGTGATGACCAGAACCTCTTATTGCTCCAGCTGTACAGCCTCCCCTCCCTCACACACACACACTCATGCTTCCTGTTCCGGTGATCTGTCCTCCAACACTTGACAAACCAGACAGAACAAGGGCAGTCACAGAATTAAGTGCCAACATTCATGTTCCAAATGGAAGAGAAAATCAGTAAGTGACACCAAATCCAATAGCTAGCTCAAAGCAACTAAGGGAACCCAGTTGAATTAACAAGTATCAGCACTTGCTGACACAGAGCAAAAGCAGCAATTTTTCTGTAACAATTGCTTTTGTGTCATGGCAAAAAAATGCAAGCCAGGCACAAATGCTAAGCTGCTGAGAGATGGCGAAGAGAGATGAGAGGAAAGAGAACTTTACCAAATGGAAACATTCAGGCTGGAAGACCTGAACATAAACATGAGCATACCTGCTCGGTGAACAATCTCAAATCATTCACACACTGCTTTGAATAATCATCCTGCATAAACATCACAGTTACTCTTCCTTACTAAGAGTTTCAGCCTACAAAAGTTGGTTTGGGCAGCCAGGTAAGAAATATATAGTCGCTCTGCAGTGAAGTTTGCCTGTGATCAGTTACAGCGGCAGCAGCAAGGACAAAAGCTGTCAAATATGACAAGGAAAGCTATTTTGAGTCTGCTCAACATTGCTCTTCATGAACACCTGTGTATGTTCTCATTGCATGTGGCCCTGTCTCGAAGGAAGCTTTGAAAGGCCTGGAGCCCCCCTCAGCTGCACAGGTGGAGAGAGAGCAGAGCTCCAAAGATGACACGTACCACGCACTGCAACATGGATGTAGCAGGAGTCTGCCTCAAGTGTCATGAGGAAAACCCTGAGGACAAGGGTATAGTTACGGCCCTCCTTCAGGATTCTTTGTGTAAGCCTTCCTTTGGGCCCCCAGCCTGTGGGACACTGTCCCATTAATAAGTTATCTGTTCTTTCCTTCAACATAAGTAGAGAAAAATAATTTCCATAAGTAAAGCCCACGTCAATAAATTAGGAAAGAGGATAGGGAAAAAGACTGGCTCATAAAGCTCACCTGGCCTAATCCTCACCCTTGTATCAGCTTCTGCCAGCAAGAGAACAGATGAAGTTTACTTACCACTCAAATATAATCTACTTAGTACTATGCAACGTGCTGATACATGCATTTTTAAAAAATCAATGCCATACGCTACCGAAATCCATCCATTAAACAGACAAAGACTCCAATAATCAAGAGATGCTGACAGCTACTGAAAAACCATAACCATGGGGGGAAGTTGCCTCTGTACCAAACTCCATTCACTACTTTCATTGATGATCTAGCAGAAGGCAAAACCAGTACTGCTAAAGATAGTGGACTGGTAAATAATACAGCAGACAAGGCAGAGAGACATTAATCTCGGCTGGTCAGTGCACAGCCACTGCAAACAGGAGGTGCAGTCATTCAACAAAATGCAAAGTCAGACACCTTCCCTCACACCATGAAGGTCACATTGGGTATTGGACAAGGATTTAGAAGCTGGAATACACAGGCACTTAACACTTGTTTCTAGTGTCACACTGTGACCAAATGGAATCACTCTTTTGACCTACAAACTGAGAGAAGTTACCCCTCATGGGGCAATGGTGTTTTTTTACAGATTCCTTAGGGCACTTGAGACAGCACATGAAAAAGGGCAAAGCTGTATGTCACTCCTAAGAGACTTGTAGAAGTTAGTTAAGAAAAGCAAGCTCTTGGGAGTTGGCTTAAATGTGCTTTGTACTTATCTCTATCTTAACCAAAAAAAAAAATTAAAGTTTGCAGATAAAGATGGTATTAAGAACTCCTAGTATGGGGCATTGGCACGGTCAATAGTGGGACTCCTATGTGGTTGGAGTGTCTGGATTCTACAAAGCAATACAGAAACTGGAAAGGGTACACAGAGCCACATAAACTACTAAAAGAGAGAAAGTACCCTACACAGAGAATCTGAAAGGGCTCCGTTGGCTTCATTTCTTAAAAATAATGTGAGAGGTAAGGCAATTACAACACATAAATCCCCTCAAAGGGAGGGACTATCAGTTATTAGAGGCCTCTTTAATCTAGCACTGAATAACCTAACAAACCAGTTGCTGGAACCTAAAGGCAAACTGAAAGCAAGACACTTCTCCCTCCCACACACTCCTTTCTAGTTTGTGTTAATTAAAAAGCACCAGAAGTAGTGCATCTACCAATCTTCAGAGCAAGTTTGGCTGCTCTTTCTCACTGTTATGCCCTAGTAAAATATGTATTACAAGCACATACAATTCTGAAGACCCTGAGACACAAATGCCTAGAATATACAGAAAGTCAAACTACACAGATTTGTCTAATTTAAATTATGGACCTCAAAATCCATTCTTCAGCAGAGCAGCAAGTTCACAATACATTTGAGAGAACAGATGAGAATGGGAGAGAAACACAGGTATTTAAGAGTTTCAGCTGCCCTCAGTATTAATGGCAAATGAGTTCTTAAACAAAACAAACATAAATTACAGTTAGGATGCTTTTTGTCTTCAGGATTTCAACTTATCTTTTTTAAAAAAACCAGACTTTTAAGTTGTAACAAAAGGTAAAACTCACTCTGATTACTTATATTTTCAAGCTGTCCTCACTAGATTTTTTTAAAATTTGCTTCTTCTGCAATGATGGAAAATGTATATACAGCATTTAGTGCAAAGATGAAACTCAAGGCTTCAGAAACCACATGGTGGAGAATACTTTGAAAAACATGGAAAGGTTAGGTGAGACAGTCCAGCTGCTGAGAGAAAGTAGTATGAGCCACAGTTCGCAGGAGAGTTTGGGGCTGAGGTATTTCCCACTTGGGTTTTGTCAATAAATGGGACAAGAGGTTGCTGGGGATTGGAAAAGGGATTGTTTGGTACCAGGCAGATACAAGAAGGTGTTCCTCACTTTTAGACTGGATGGTTTAAATCCTGAGTAAAAACTACTACCCAGACTTCTGAAAAAGCTACTGAGTGGCAGCTCAATAATTGTGAACACTATGCACCAGAAAGGCCTTTTCTTTTTTAATAAACCACGTCAATTATCTGGGCATTGGATATAACCCTCCCCCTCCCTAATAAACTGCCAGCAATATAAATGGCAATCATGTCTGAACAGTACCAAAGTCCCAAAGCTGAAAGGTTAAACAAACAAACAATCCCAAAGGTTTTGCTTTCGCTTACTTCAATGGGAAATGACTAAAACTAACCACTACCTTCCACAAATCCTCATCCTGCTAGCCTGTTCCACATACTCCTCCTCATCACAGAAACTCAACTCAGGCAAAGGCTAACAAGACAGGCCATTTTCTTACTGTCTGCATCTTTTTTCTGAAGGCTGTGATACAACAGCATCAATTCCTAATCATCCATCTTAATACACACATGTGCTCCACATGGACACCACAGCCAAATATTCAGAGCAGGTCACAAACAAGCTGGTTCATGCTGTATCTGCAAAGATCTATCTACACAGCGGCCCTTCTGCTATCAGGCACAACTGGTTTGCAGGCCAAGGCAAGTCACTGCATGCATTAGCCCAGGCCACTCAACATCAATAGTGTTCCCAAAGTCCTCTAAGAACATGGAGCAAAATTCCTCCTGTTTCCTCTTTCCCTTACAGTAGAGCAGTCTATAGGCCAAAGCAATGGTCTAAGTGCTCTGAAACGCCGTGGTGATTTAGGAATGCCCTGTTCAACAGCGTACCACTCCTATCTCCAGCAGACAGCCCCGAGCAAACTCAACAATTTCAAATACATCAGCAGTGTCCTATGAGAACAATAGAGAATAGGGATAAGTAAAGCACCAAGACACAAGTTTTTCTTTGAAAACATATATTGCATATGTGATCTCTTTTTTGGCATCATACAGACCAGACCATGCATTTTGCTTTTCTTTTACAAAAACAACAAAACACATTGATTTCTTGGAGACAAGAGAAAGAGGTCTTACCCCACAGAGCTGGGGCACTTAAAATTATTCAAATCACAGTGAGGAGATGAGACCCTGCCGGTAAATTCAGCCACATGCTTTCCAGAGGAGGGTCTTTTCCCTCTGGTTTTACTCGCTAAGCTTTACCCCGGCTTAAAGCTGACAGCCTATCTCCTGAACATCACATAAAAAATGCTTCAAAAGCAACAGCCAGGACAATCCCAGCCTGCTCTCAGCTTCTCCCTTTCAATCATCGTAAGATTCTCCTGACTGCAGAGAGCAAGTTAGCTGCTACAGAAAACTTTATCTGAAGTATTCCCCGTGCAAAAAGTAACCCCCAAAACAGACCTCTAACCTGAGAGATGCAGACTTCAACCCACTTGATGAAGGGAGGAACTATTGCTTCACTACTAATTTAAAGACTCTTCTGCGGCTTCAGCAGGCCCGAATCTCTTGCCACCACTTATCCTTGTGATTCAGTTGTCTGCTCGTCTCTATCCAGTATGCTAGCATTTTGTGGAAAGCTTTCTCTTACAACCCTGACCCAAAAATGAGCAATCATTTTGACGATCAAAATTTTCTTCTAGCGGCAAGGCTATCCTCTATCTTTCCACAACTGCCAAAATACCCCACCAATACTGCATATTACTGTTAAATCAGCAGGTACACTGATGATTTTACCTGTGAAACCACAGATCAGACTTTACACACTTAAGGCATTTATTTAGCAACAACCAACAAAACTTCAATGGGAAAAATAATATACCCTTTGCATTGCTTCTCTTTATTCATGGTTCAGACAGAATTCATTAGATTCAAGAAAAAATTCTGTGGAAACAAGGCAAAGCCTCTAGTAAATGTTTTTGATTTAAAACCACCCCAACTCCCACTCCCTTTAACCAAAAGTTACATCTTAAAATGTGGAATAGATGAGTGCGTTTGAAAGTTCACGGTGCAAAATAGAGGAGGATGGCAAAACCTCCTCAGATTTGTCAAAAAATACAGCTATCCCACTCTTTACATAAACACAGTCTTCTCCCTTCCCTTTTTTCTCTCTGCTTCTATCCACCCTGAAACAAAATCAATATATACGAACATCAGCAGCAGCTTTGGTGATAGGCAATGATCCTTTTTGGCATCAGTCTGTGACAAGATTGTTGATTCTCTATCTTTAAATTACATCATAGCTATGTAAAACACGCAGTGACATCCCAGACGCGACTTCTTCACATCCGCTGTCGATACCTCAGCAAGATCCAGACTGCTGTCGCAGCAAGCGCCAGGCCTGGCACAAGAATGACTGCTAGAGGAAGCCCACCTGATTCTCCATCTCCTCGATGACCCACAGGGCCATTCTGTGGCTGCAACTACAAGGAAAAAAAAAATTATTTATGTCAGAACCCCTAGCAAAAGAGCCCCCAGTTCTGTGCATGGACCAGGTGGTTCTGTAAGAATGTTCAGAATTGTTTCCCCAGGTACCTGCAGACTTCACACATGGGAGGGTGAAAACAGCTTTGGATGGTCCGAACTTAACTGCAGGGTACCCAGTCACTACCAGGCACCTTCATGTTTCTCTGCCACTTTCTAAACTAGGACTCAAGTGGAGCAGGACACACCTCACACAGCAGAAGCAACGACACACACATACCCAGTCAGTCATCCCTTGATGCACTTGCCACCACACCATTTCCTGCTCTCTTTACCAGAAAAAAGACATCAGTAATTCTCTCTGGTTTTCTTACCTGCCTTATACACTGGTCCAGAAGACTTACTCCTCTGCTAAGGAAGTAGGAAAGGGATCTCAACCCACTTCTCCCCACCAACATGCTTCAGGCAGATCAGTATTTCTTTCGTCAACATCCATGCTAGCTGGGGATTAAGGATTCATCTCTTTTTATATCTAAAATGGTGCCAGTATATTGAGACTATAGTAGTCCATATTTCCTATTATTGTAAAATCATTTATGTTGGAAAAGACCTCTAAGATTACCAAGTCCAACCGTTAACCCAGCACTGCCAAGTTTACCGTTAAACTAAGCACCACATCTGCACCATTTTTAAATGCCTTCAGGGATGGTGACTCGACCACTTCCCTCAGCAGCCTGTTACAGTGACAATCTTTTCAGTGAAGAAATTCCTAATACCCAATCTAAATTTCCCCTGGTGCAACTTGGGCTGTCTCCACTTGTCCTGCAACTTGTTGCCTAGGAGAAGAGGCCAACCCCCACCTGGCTACACTCTCTTTTCACGCAGTTGTGGAGAGCGATAAGGTCTTCCCTGAGTCTCCTTTTCTCCAGGCTGAACAACCCCAGCTCCCTCAGCTGCTCCTAATCAGACTTGAGCTCCAGATCCTTCACCTGCTACATTACCCTTCTCTGGACACGTTCCAGCACCTCAATGTCCATCTTGTAGCACTGAGCTGCACACACATTTCAACACTAACATGAGTGATGGCCTCTGAAACAAAAGGAGCTCTCTCTCCAGTAAGATTTTGGCCACTGGAATAAAACTGGACAACTTGAGATTCTGTCTTCACACACAAACCTCTGTCTCTGAGAAAGGAGATCAGTGAGCAAACACAACATGCTCCAGCAAAACAAAGACCTGGGGACTTCTCGAAACTCACCTCTTCACTGATATGGTTGCAAAGTAATACAAAGACAATTACAGCCGAGGCAACGAGAGAAGGTCATAGGTCAAAGAAAATTTTTATATGCACATATCACACTGAGCACCTGGACATAGTACTCTTCTTCCACATGAAATAGCCCCCAGTCATAGAAACCAGTCTAAACTGGGCCAGAAATAACCCTGTGAAACAGGTAAAACATACCCTGCGCTGAATTTTCAGAGACACGTAACAGCCTGCATTCCTGAACAGTTCCACAGCATCCTTGTGCCGCAAATCCTTCAAGTCCTTGCCGTTGATCTAGCAAAAAAGGAAAAGGAGAACCAGATGCTGAAGGTAAAAAAGCGCAAATTTTTAACAAAGCAGGCTAACGTAAGAAGGATAAGACATAAAAATCTTCGTCTTTCACATACTTCTGCATTTGGGGCATGATACCACAATCAGAAAGATCCAAATTAATTAAACAATTCATCCATTAATTCATATTATAGATGTATTTTTATGTGTTGAGACAGAACATGAGAAACTCCAAGCAAAAACACAGAGGTACTGAAAAGAACTACCTAGAAGCAAAATAAGAATATAAGACCACAGTTGTGTCAATAGCAGCTTCTGATGTTGTTGCTTTACTGGAAACAAATCAAAGGTGTGATTCTGATAGCTAATGAAAATAAAAGAGCAGATACAGCAAAATTATTATTTTGAATCTCTTCCCTTGTTTCCTCTACTGGTGTACCTTTGAAACCAACAAAAAAAAATTACTTACATACTTATTGGCATCCACTTGCAAGTGTTAGGATTTTTCTTAATTTCAAATAATGTATCATGGCACAGGGTTTCATAACCTACTTGACTTCATTCACTAAGTGATTATATTCATCCTAATTTTTAATTTTCATCCCCATTACCCCTAATTGTATCCCCTAAGATCACATCCAGTGCCTCCCTTCTCTTCATATTCAGACACCCCAAACACAAGTACGTAAATATTAAACTGTCAAGGAAAAAGAGAATAATATTCTCTGTGTAACTTAATATCACTTTCTGGATCAATAATAGGCTCCAATTAGTGCAAGGTAGTCTACAGAGGCTAAAAAGATTATACGTGGAACATAATAAGCAAGCGTAAAATAACATTAGGGAGTATAAAAAGGTTGTGTATCATACAAGGAGCAGCTACTTCTTCACCCATCACTTTGTAAAGCTTATTTCTTACATGATTGCCAGCTATCTGAAGAAGTGGTGGGTGTGAACATCAGCCCCCTGAAAACATTTTTCTGAAAGGAGAAGCAGCCTATGTATTCTTGAGGAGCTGAAATGAAGAGAAGAATTTTACGGCCTAGAGGTTTTATAGTCTAAAAATCCCCCTGTGCAAAAGGATCAGAAATCATGGATTACCAGTCAAAAAATGTCAACTGAAGAGGTGGAAAACCTTTAATTACATGTGTGTAAATGATAATCCACTGTGAGTAAGAGAAGGTCTGATGGGTTCTAAAACCTTAGGAAGGCAAGTCACAGAGGAAACACAAACACAGCACCACGAGGCACTTTGGTGGCAAATCGAGAAGGCAGAAGAGATAAGCCCATGTGTAGAGGCACTCACCTCCCTAGTGCTCAAAGCTCTCCCCAATCCCCAAGACAGCTCCTCCATGGAGTTTGCTTGGCATCATCTAATTCATTCACTACATCCTTCCTCTCTCTGTGCACTGTGATGGAAAACCTGCCTCTCATATCACATCACTGACCGAGAACACAGGGGGCAACAGAAGAAAGGGCTTACCGCTAAAATTTTATCTCCTTCTTGCAATCGGCCATCAAGGTAAGCTGCCCCATCCTTTTTGATCCGGCTGACATAGATGCTGCTGTCATTGGCAATATACTGCTGATCTGTCCCACCAACAATGTTGAAGCCCAGCCCTAAGGTAAGCCAAAGAGAAAGCGGATGAGAAAAAGCTCAAAGCTTCAAACATTCTTGCTGTCTTGCGCGTTGGGGACTGCACCCTCCCACATCATCTTGCGTTCTCCACCGTACAAAAACTCACAGCACACAGATCTGCAGCATCCTTTCCAACCACCTTCCTACTGTCTAGAAAAGTCATTCTCATGAAACTGGTCTTGAAAGCAGGAGAGACACTAAATGCCTGAGGACTCCAGATGCTTCATTATACAAAACATCCGTGAGCTGTTTTCAGGTGGGCGTTGGGGAATACTGAGGGGCATGCCATCGTTTCTGAGACGCCGATTCAGCCCTCAGCAGGAATACACTTCTTCAGCACAGCGTGAAAGAAAAGGAAAGGATTCTGCATTTCACTGAGGTTACAGTAAATCACTACCTTTGAGCTACAAGAAATCACCTCTGACAAGCGTTTTGTGAGCTGGGCAACAGGATAAGGAAAGGCGAGGAGCATTAGACCCTGTCTAATGAGGAAACAGGCAAGCAGAACTGTGCTACCAGCTTGAGGGCACCTAGAGCTCAGAAGGCTCCCCTTCCACATCCCAGGGGCTGGAAGCGGTGTGCTTTGCCTCCAAGAATAAGATTAGGTTACACGAAGCTGCTTCAAATTGTATACAATCACTTTGTCCTGTTTCATGAATTCGAACATGACAGGAAACAAAGACAAAGTTCACAGCTGTAAAGAGAAACAAAAAGGAGTACACATACATTTAATAGAACTGATGTCCACTTCACATTTTTGCCATTTTGTATTATTCTTTAAAGGAAGCCCCAGTTACAGATATCGAGCTGGATCCAGCTTCTGGATTAACGTTAAGACTTCTTGTTTCATCAAAACCCAGAAGAACAAATTGAATTTAAAGTCTGGAAACCCAAAGATTACGAGAGCACATTCCTCATTGTACATGCAGCCAAGTTTCTCTGTAAATAAAAATGCATGACAAGGGACAGGAAAGATTCCCTAAGAGGCTTGCAATGAAAAAAGAAAGAAAAGCCAAGGAAAAATACAAAAAAAAAAAATCAAATACACAATCAAAGTAAATGGGAAAGAAAAAAAACAACTTTTTTTTTTCCTGACATAAACCAGTCATCCAAAAGCTATTGTCAAGAAGAGCTGAGGGCAAGTTCTGCCCACGTTCAGCCAGGCTGATTTATTTGTTTTTGCTTTCTTTCTTATTTTCTCTCGAAGTTGGGACTGGAAACCTTGGGAAGGAGAGTTTCAAATGAAAGTAAAACCACCTTGTGCCTGCTGGGAAGCAGCATTTTAAATTAGTCACAGGAGATCAAAGCATTTACAAAATGAGTCATGCTATTTTAAGTGCGCATCTACAGCTGGGAAGTAAAGAAATATTAGCAGCAATTTTGCCACACCTTTTTTTTCCTTCCATTCCTGGCAGCTTCAGACAAGTGAGGAAAAAAGTGAAAGCGAGAGAAAATTGAAGAATACTGACATTTCAACTAGAATAATATCTATTCCAAGAAGGGCCAGTTGTGCACAGTAATACACCTTTCAACAGAAAATGAAAAGAAAAAAAAATTAAAATTCACACGCCTAAAAATTATTTGCCATAAAGCCAATAACCTAGGAAAGGGGGAAATCAATACTACAGAAAGTATAAGGTTTAATCAACACTTATTAAAAAGCCAGAAAGAAGGAATCAGGGGCTCAGAACACGTTGATTCTCTCTCTCTCATATATAAAACCCCTCAAAGAGGTGTATATATATGAAAAAAAAGTATACACTTTGCAACTTTTTACCCACGACTGGAAAAATAATCAAGAGTCACAGCTTTCATCAGCAGAGGCAGATCTTCGTGACAAAGAGGCAGCAGTTCGTGCTAGACCAAGTTAAGTATTCACAGGGCTTTTTCACTCTGTCTTTCCTTCCCAGCACTCAGACTTCCACTCTGCCTAAAAATATCTTCCCTATCAATCCTCAAGCTCTTTGCTATTCTCTCCCTTCCAGTTCATGCAGCCACAGAAAGAGACACAGCACAGCTGGAAGAAAGGGAGTAAGGGGAGGAAGAGAGCACATAGCACTAAATCTCTCGTCTACGAGGGACCAGAAGCAGAATGGCAGAGCTTTAAAAGCAGGCTCTGGGCTAAACTTCTGACCCTCTCTGAGGCTGCAGACCTCCCTATGCCTCACTTACCCTCCCTGGAACTAAGAGAGTCCCTCAAAAAGGCCTTTTAAAAAAAAACATGACTGGCAGGATTAGGAAACGAGAGATTGAATACAAGAAAATTTGAAAAAGAGATAAATGTACACTGTCCTGCCACTGGAAATACATCCACGACCTATGCAAACTTCTGCCAGACATGTTCAGCATCAAACCTATTTTAAAAGTTGCAGTCAAAACTCCAATTCAAGAGATTACAGTATCCAATTGTACTTCACAGATAACAGTGTTTTGTTCCTTACATAGAAACAAGTAGTAATTCACATGGCAAGTGCATCAGGGCCATAAGGGGCTGTAGGACCTTCAACTCAAGTAACATAGTGAGAAACCTAACTCTAAAGATGCACAACCCATCTCAATGACTAGACAAATGCTGCTCATGGTAATCGAGACTTAAATCACAGTGGCCACATTCAAGACCATTCTCAACTCTCAACTCCTTTAACATTCCCTTACACCTTCCTTAAAATTTTAGGTCCCTAGATGTATGGAAACAGCCTTCCCATCAGAACTGGCTTCATCTGGCACAGTTTTCACTGACAAGCACAGCTCCATTAGCTTAAACTCATGGCTATGCAGGTAGGGCTACACAGCTTTCAGACCAGAGGCCCAATCTGGCGAGCAGGGGGAGGCAAAGGGCTGCTCCCTGGGCTCACACCCTCTGGGATCTGACCACCAGCATGAGGGCCAGGACCAACGCCAGCCCTGCACGGGACTTACCTCCACCCCAGAGAAAGGAAACACACACGCCAACAACATGAGAGCTGGGGGTCTCTGGGGAGCCCATGGAGCCAAGGCTGGCCAGCAGCCGCACCCAGCAGTTGTGCAGAACAGAAGGGCTGCCACGTTTTCGTTCATGCTCGTTTTAATTACAGAGAAAGCCTCACACACCAAAGTACAAGTCTAGCTCCAAAAGCCCCCTGGAGCCTGCCATTCTCTACAGCCGGGATTTTGCTCCAGAGCTGTACACTTGGTGCCAACTTGCCTCACTTCTGAAAGTGTGACCTGAATGGCACCATAAATCCTGTAAAAATACAAGGTTTCCATGAGCGCACCTGCTGTTGTGAAATGAAAAGCAAAGCCAAAAAAATGCCCCACGAACTGCCCTATTCCCTCTTCCTTCCAGCCTATGCTCCTCTCACTCACCACCCCAAAGCCCCTCAAGGGACGCTGCACAATGAACGCCAAGCTGACAGTACAGGGCATGGCCACTTGAGCATATGATTTTCAAATGGCCCCCGACGCAGGGCATCCAGCGCGGCTGGGCGCTCAGCGGCTGCCGTCTCACTTGGAAGGAACAGGAGCTCCACCGGAGATGGCAACTTCCTGGGAAAGCCAGAGGCGAGTTGTCCGCAGGGACACCAGCCTGTACCGGAGCTCCCGCAGAGGACCGACTGTGACCCAGGCGGCTCTCCCTCACGCAGGGCACGAGCTTCTCCCGCGGCAGCGTATCCGCCACGGCTCTTTCCAGGGGCAGCCGCGGCAGGGGAGGCCGCTGGGCCTGGCACCTCTGGGCGCTGCGCTTCTGTCCTCCCTGCCGGGACCCTCCCTCCGGCGCTTCGGTGCCCGCCGCGGCCGCCCCGCCGGCCGCCGCCGCCCC
>VZTA01021961.1:128942-146788 GCA_013398855.1 Mohoua ochrocephala
GGGCCGGGGCCGGCGGGGGAGCGGCGCCCGCTCCCCGGGAAACGGCACCTGCGGCCGCGGCGCATCGCCGAGCGCTGCCCGGGCTCCTCCGGACAGCCCACCCTGCTCTTTGAGCCAGGACGGAGGCTCTCGTGAGGAGGAACGAGTAAATTAGCCTCCTACAAACACGTTCCCAGCTTTTAATAATCTTCATTTCAAATTAATGAGTACTTCTCCTTCTCAGCAGACATAGCGAGGACAGCCCCCAGTTCGGCTTCACACTCCTTGTCACAGATGTTTGTGTTGAGCAAAGGGTTCATTTGGGTAGACCACAAGTGGGAAATTCTGTTTTAAAATCTCAAAAGGTTGGCTTTTGCTTTTTTTGCTGTTTTTATTACAGGATAATTTGTGAGTGGACATCAGAAACAGGCTATTCCAGCCCAAGAGAATATCTAAAAAGGCTTAGAGTCTGCAGTGAAAAAGTACAGAAATACTCCCTGTGGTGACCTTAGCATGTACCCTGCTATAGCTACTACAGCATGCACACCTCCCAAGAAAAAAAGGTAGAACCAGGGGGGAATTCACTTCCACTACATTCTATAATACAGATGCAAACTAATAGTACCAAGTAGAAAAGCCTCAAGCCTATCTACACCACAGCTGCTACATACCTGCAACAATGCACCTTAATTACAGCACTTACGCAGCAGCCATTTTCCCGCATCATGTCCTTTCCAAAGACTTGTGATTGCATCGCAATGGAAAGAGAACACTTACAGGTACATCTGCCACTTGGCTGCCATCCCTGTTTTGGGGTACAGCTCCATCAAGACACCACCGTAAGACAGTGGTCTGGATCGTGGTAAGACAGGATGTCCTGTGCAACACAGCTATGCACGCTGGTTTTTTGGCACATAGCGGTGGGATTCAACATAGCCACAGCTGTTACCTTTAGGGAACTCTTCACAACTTTCTTTTCAGCACTGCAAGCACATTTGGGATGAAGTCCAACCTGCTACGGCCCTTATCTTTCTCAGCTGCAGGAGGTGTACCCTTCTACCATCCCATATGGATCTCGGGAATCCTGCCTTTTGGCACCAGCTTCTGTGTGCTGACCATCACCCTGGTATAGGCAGCAACACTTAACATTTCAAACCACCTGAGACAGGCACTGCCCCGCAGGAGGCTGGGCAGTGAAAGAAGCTGGCAGAAGGCTCAGAGCCTCCTCCTGGTGCCTCATGCCCCAGGGTCCTGAGTGGGCTGGTCCCTTAGGCTGGGCACATGGCAGGCCTAACTAACAGCTGTGGAGTTACCAACGATTGTCCAAAGGTGCTTCAGATTCTGTGGTTTGGTACCTTGCTCACTCCTTGCAAGCACAGCCAGCATTAGCAGCATACACCTAATACACTACCTCAGATTAATGGAGTGAATACAGGATTCCTGCTTCTATTAGGATCCATATAGGAGGATCTTTCTAGATATCCATCCAAACTCATGACCTGTTTTAGCCTTGGATTAATTTTCTTATTAGTTTTAAAATTATAGAAACTGTTTCTTGTGAAGTCTTTTATGTGCAGCTGGTTGTTGAATGATTGTCCACTACTTTTCAATGATCAGCTTTGCATTTCAGTACTGTGAACTACGTCAGATTACGTCTTTTGAAATAAATATAACCCAGACCACAATAATGGAAAAATCCCGTTACATAATCTGCGTGCAGTCTGTAGTGCTATTTTTAAATGCATACTTCTGCTGTGTGATCACTCCTTAAATTATACAAAAGACCCTACTAAATCGCCCTGCCAATTTGCAAGAGTCATGTCTTGCCACCCCTACCATCCCCCAGCCTGAAGTTGCCTACTGCTTTATTTCTCTTTTAATATAAACAGAGCTATATAGTTAGGACTAGAAAATACTCAGGTTCCACTGTTGAACTCATGACAGATTCTTGGGAGGAAGTGTCAATGCAAGTTTGTGACACTTTGTTCAGCACCTAAGCAAGTCCTTCAGCATCGAGCTGAAGGGGGATCACACTGATGTGTTCAGGTTACCAGAGCCTTGCATTTCTGTATTTTGATCAGGTAAAGATCAAAGGGGAAGGAGGGAAAGATTCCCATTATATGACAACGAACAGGTTGGAAGGAAAAATGACTGACCTTACAGTGGAGCAGGAAAAAATATCACAAGCTGAAGCTACTTCAACTGCAGAAACTGGCTTTCTCATGAGTGTTTTTCAATTTTTTTTTCAATCTTGTAGCTCCCTAGAATTTCCAATGAAGGTGCAAGTTCTTGTGGAATTGAATCCCACCAGCAAGAGGTTTCCTTTTCTCATTTGCCTTCTCTTGAGTATTTAGGAACAGGTCACAAAACACCAGCAGCCTTGTGGACCACGGGTTGAAATTTACTGGCAGAAAGAAATGAAGCCTTCAGACTGCTGAGAGATCAATAATACATCATTACTCATCCCACTGGGAAAATTTTTCCCCACTACCCATCCATCTATGATCCACATTTTAGGCTACAGGACACATAAGAGACCATTTGTTTGTTCTGTGCACGATTACGTGACCAAAGCAACACTTTATCGAAAGTTCACCCTCCTTGACTGCCTAGTTATCATTGGTTTGCTATTGAAAAATTATTGAAAACAACCCTGAAAAAGTGTATCACATCAGCTTTTGTTCAGAAACATCTGGTCAGTGAAGCCAGTCTATTTGCATAACACATCTTCACCCTTTTTCTCACAGGGGACCTCCATGTCTCAAAATAAAGCTAATCTATCCCCTTTGCCTTGTCCCTCCCTCTTGCCTATACCCTTCTTGCTCCAAGAACAGATTACTCTGGCAAACAAAATGTACTGACTGACCAGAGGGCATCTAACCTTCTTTGCTAGGAAAAGGTTACCAAAATATGAAGTAATGGGGGCACAGTGGCAAAGAGGAACGTGTGAGGGCAACATATAGCCTGGTCAGACCTTAGCTAGTGAAAAGAGGACAAAGACAGTATTTCTGCTGCACTTAAGACACCATTAGCTTTGCACAGTAAACTGAGATAGCTAGAGTGCCCCTCTTCCCACAGTCTGGCTGGATTTTTGCATGCTCGTGTACATATACACACATGTACACACATATAGGCGTAGCTGTTCATGGGTATACAAACATTTACATGTACATTCAGGCTCTGAGGAGAACTGTTTCTATTTGAGTTCCAGGTACTTTTCAGCCACCCCATGATTTAGGCGATGAAAAGCCCTTTTGAAGTCTGAATGGTTATTATCTAAGAGCAAATAGTAGAGATAGTTCTCCTGTACAACCAAATCTCTCCTTTATACAGAAGAAAGTGACGCACAAGCAAAATTCACCAGTGCTTGCTTCTTTCCCTTTCATCTCCAAGCTTTACAAATACTGAACGTCCTTTGGAAGGACTTTGGTCTTTGCAGTCAGGCTCTAAACCAAGAGAGAAAAGGCTTAGACTCTCATGCACTGAAAAACATTACTGACTACAAGATATCTGCTTAACATCTTAACAGTAATATCTGACATAATGTCACTTCAGTAAGTTAATATCATAGCTCACTTAACTGATAAACTTATTTTAGAATATCTGGTCAGCGAGTAAGAGGATCGGAAGATATTTCAGTCCCTCATACGGCAAACCTTCAGCACTGGACAGCTACTAAAAAACTGACACACCGGTAACATCCCTTACTGCTTTATAATGTAAGTCGCTCAGGGAAAGATCATTCCCCTGGAAAAGGCTTATCACATTCAAATGCTTGTTTCATGAATGGAAGCCATTTTCTATCCTCTCAATAGCTTAGATGCCGGCGCTTTAACTCAGATGGGATCAGACCAGGAATCCATCCTTTTAAACGCCCTTTGACACCAGCCAACACCAGGAATTTCTGCAGAAGGCAAAAAGGCTGCTCAGAGATGTAGAGGTGAAGACAGTCTGCCCCTTCAAGTTCCACCCTTGTCTCTGATCAGCTCAAATTCTGAGCATGGAGTATAATAGTTCAGTCTAAATGTAACTCCAGTTTCATTTACTTGTCCTTCTATTCTTGTACTAAAAGACAGTACAAGTTCTCTGCTTTCCTACTTGTTTCACTACTCAGTTTTATAAAGACTCAATATTTGTCTTCCCAGTGCCATCATAGGAGAAACTCTGACTCATTTTACTGCCCTTCTTCAAGGCCTTCTACTTTAGGGAAATTCCTTTTCAGACATTGAGTTGTACAACACACTTTATTTCAGGTGAAGTCCAGTGACTCAGAATATTTTGCTCACACTATGTTCTAGCATCCATTGTTGGCCACAGCTGTATGTATCTCCAGCAATAAGCAAGCTACCTTTCTCCTGCTAGTAGTGTTAAATATTTCCTTGGTGCATGAGTAGATAATTTTTCTCCATTAAAAAAAAAACAAACAAACAAAACAAAACAAAGCCATCCCCCCAAAAAACCCCCTCACAAAACAACAACAAAAAAAACACCAAAAAACCCCCACACAACTGATGCCCAACACCCTAGATCTTCATTAAGTGCAGTCTGTCATCTTTCTTGCTTAAGTTTTTCCGAATTACATATAGGTTCTCAGCTCCTTTAATGGCCATTTTCAAGGACTTTTTTCTGACCACCAACAGCAAGGACTGCTGAGGTTCCTCACCACTCATGTCTCATTTCTGGAAATCCTCGCTTTCCATCATGGGGATGGATGAGGCAATGGCTTTGGTGCTTCTTCCACTTCTTGCTTTCAGAGGCATTTCTTTAATACAAAAAAGAACCAACACCCTTTTTTCCTAAGTATATTCACACAACGTTGTCTTGTTTTGAGCATGCCAGAATAACTGCTTTCTATATTTTCACTTGATTTAATAGTTCACACTAGCTTATTACCTACTTTTATCAAAATTTTGAGAAACAGCTGTTCAAACCTGATCCATGAAATAAACCTAATACCAAGTACATGAATACATGAATTTCAGATCTGTATCTGCATTAACTGAGAACAGCTACTGGCGTATCTACATCTTTTAACATTACAGCTTTGGATTATAGGACAAAAATGACATGGAACTTTTTATCAGTCAGTAATAAACAGCTCTGACTGGAGAGCTAAATTACAGAAAAAGTGTCTGGTAACCTGAAAATAAATTTGGCACAGCTATCTAAGCGTATTTCAGTCTTTTTTCCTATCTACATTTTGGTTGCTAAGTACAAACCTTTTTCTTGCTTACTACAGTTTACTGTATGAATGCAATTAACAGTTGTGGAAAGAAAGCAAGCTCTTTCAAGGTTCACTCCATTACTTCAATGAAAAAACACAACCAAACTAATTGTAATTTCTTTCCAATACATGATTTCTAGTTTTTCTGAGAAAAAAAAAAGGTTTCTGTAAGCAATATGCTTAAATAAGTGTATAGCTGTCAGTGATGTTTCTCTTCCACTGTCCCACTTCTCCAAGTCTAAAAGGCTTATGTCTCGATGTCTTAAAGTCTAATGAAGGAGCAAGGAAGTGCTAGGAGCACAGAGGAAGAGATGTAATTGATATATTTGAGTTACAGTGAAAAATTAGAAATATAAACAGCTTCACTGAATGTGCAACATCAAGGAATTTTAGCCTGTTTTATGTCATAGATCTCTCTCCAAAACCACTAACTTCTATAACAAACTATCAGCCTAAGTAAAACCAGTGTCCAAGAACATCTAGAAACTGAGAGCATTCTGACATGTAACTACATGGATTTGAGGGTCCAGTTACCAAATCTTTTATCTTTATCCCAAGCACACTAAAGGCACAGCAATTTGTAGCAGGTAACCTAACTTTTCCTCCTCAAAACAGAACACAATATATTCCAATGTCCGAGCAAAAAATAAATGCTGCCAGCACACATGACATATTTGCTACTAACAAAGTATACATTTAAGAAAGGCATTCCAGCAGTCAGGAGTTTTATTTGCCAGGAATTCCAATTCCTTTTTATATAGAAAAGTTTCTTCTTTTTACATAGGAAACCTAGACACAAAGGATGCAAGAGTTTGTAAAGATTTCAGGAGGCTGCTGAATATGTCCATGTAAAAACCATTCTCAGAAGCCAACATTCAAAGTAAGATGAAGACTGAAAACACCTCCTTTGAGGCAGCTCACATCCTGACATTAACATTTGCATGAGAGGTTTCTACAGAAAAAGCTGTTACAGGGAACTCAGTCCCTGAACTGTCAGTCTCAGTGGAAGAGCTTAAATATAAAGAAAAGGGAGCAAGAATCTCCTGTTTTCCAGGTACGGACTAATCCAGACGTGTAATAGCTTCTCCCTTCACTGGAGTCTCATTCGTTTTTCGGGTGGTCCTTTAGCACCAGCACTCTGAGTATTCTTCACAGTCTCTTTTTCCTCTGGCTTGACAGCTTCAGGGGCTGGTTCTGGTTCCTTCTTGATTTGATCCACTAAAGATGTAACAGCAAAAGAAAGTTAAACCTCTGATTTTCACTCCTAAAACACTCTTCAGAGTATTTAGAAAATATTGTTAATGTCAAAAGGGCAACATTAATTTCAAAGGTGTAAGAATAAGCAGGGAGTAAATTCATACTTATATGGGTTAAAAGGTGGAATAGATTGAAGTGATACATCTCATGCCTTTCCTGTTTGGAGGCTGCCTATGATCAACTCAAAATCTTCACTCTCATCCATTACTTTGTACAATTAGGTAATGCCAGAATTCCAAACCACCTCACAGTAGCAGCAGCAAGAGTTTACATAGCAACTGGAAGATACTGCATGCAGAGCCTATTTTTTAAGTCTTGTGAGAATATTAGAGTTTTACCTGGGATAGGCTTTTCTCCAGGCTTTTGCTGTGGGAGAAGAAAAAAAAAAAAACAACACATCAGTGGAACCGAAGTTGTAATTCTCAGCCCTCCCTGCTATTCATTTAGGAAAAAAATGCAAGCAATGCACTTATATGTAAGAGGTGAGGGTGGAATGGGTCACTCAATACATTTTAAACAAAATCCAGTTAACATTTTATAACATTCAGTTTTTCCTCTGACAACTGAAAAACACTAAAGCAAAAAATATGCAGTTAGCCGGTCTTTCCCGCATCTGAGGAGCACTTCTGTGAGATGCTGTAAACACAATTTCCTTTACTTCCAAGCAGAAGATCTGGTGGAACAAATGGCTACCAAAAACAATCAGAGGTAATCACAACAACTCCACAGAATGCCAAGAATTTCCATGCTAACCAATGAGTCTCCAGAACAATGGAGTAACTAAAACAAAATATTGTGATGGCTTGATTGAGTTCCCAAAGCAGGAAACTGGAAGCAGCAGCAACATCTGATAGCTGAGAACAGACCCTCTGTGATCAGATAAGGAAGGTGTATAATAAAATCCAATCTCATAGTTTTGCCAAGGTCTTAATGACTCCTGTGATTACAAAGGGAGATCCTACACTCCAATATGAGCCTTCCATGTCAATTTTATTATCTAATCCATGTTACTATTGCAGAAATACATGAAATTCCCATTCCGTTTCAGCTGTTCAAATACTTATGACTGTCTTCTAAGTTACAACAATACTGCAGCTTTTGAGTGTCATACCTGAACAAATCTGGGTGGAAACTTCTGTCTTAGGTCCAAAAGCAAAGCATCTACCCGTTGTCTTTGGAAAATAGAGCTTGGTTCTTCTTTCTTCTTAGCTTTTGGTTTAGTTTTCTCTGCAAGTCACAGATATATTAGAGAAAGATGTATTAAAATTTATTTTCTCTTAGCAGCTCTGTGTTGTATGACAAGTTGGTATTTGTCTCTCCTCTGAACTTCACCTGTATTTTCTCACTGACATCAGGGGGTTTTTTTGGGGGAAGACAGACTAAGGATGATTCTTACCTCCTGACAAACTGGTTTGGCTTCTGAAAATGTGTTTTGGTCCCCAGTGGGTTGAAGAGTTGCCCACTTTGTTGACACACAGCTCACCATTTTCATCTCCCACCCATGGCTCGATGATCATTCCCACCAGTACAGAAGGGCAAGATTACTTTCACCTGGTAGAGAGCCCTAACTTACCCTTCAGACACTTCATGTCACCTCTCTACCATCACTGTGCATTGCATCAAGCTTTTCCCTACATTCCTTTCCTCTCCCAAAGTATGCAACAAAGGAGAAACTAGGAATCATACCTCGTTCTTCTTGATCTTTGAAATGCCACCAGTAGCCCTTGGATGGGTGATAGCGACAGTAGGACATAGCTTCTTCAAAAGCAGACTGAATTCCATGCACTGCAGTGAGCTTTCAAAACAAGAATGTAAGGCAGTGTTCAGAACTTAAGGAGAAAATACAATATACATTTTTGAAAGTAGGTATTTTAAAATTATTATTCTATATTCGTTTTTGTTCCGGGAAGGGAACTTGGAACATCCAGTTTTAGACTGAGAATGCAATTTCTTTAACAGGTTCTCACAAGGCTCTTCTGAAGTGCTTTTCTAAACTGACAGAGAAAACCTTGCAAAAACAGTAGTTTACGAGAACAGAAGGAATCAAAACAAACTTGAGCATCCAATTTAAAAAGAAATACCACACCAACTTAAAAACATAAGCCTCATTTAAAAATAAGTATTACATTAGCTTAACATTACTGTTCCAAAGCAAGCTTCACTGATTATGTATTTCATTACTATTTCATATGTATTTGTCAGATAATTTTTCTTTTGATTATTCAAACTCCATGCTGTTTTGCCAATTGTGTAGCTTCAGTTACTCTGATCCTTCATCCTTAAACAATGTATCCTAGTGTTTGGGCAATACTGCAGTCTCACAGGATGTTGCATTTTCATGTGGAACGCACACACGGTATTAACCAGTGGGGTTTGTTTTAAGTTACTGCATCATCGCTACACAAGATATTTCCTCAAAATACTGAAGAAGAGATTTAAACAGCCCGGGGAACAACCAAAAGTAACAACAGATATAAACCAGTATACATCAAATGCACAGAACACTTACAACTCTGGAGTTAATGACAGACCCCAAGTCAGGTGCTTGATAAATCACTCCAGCAATAATATAGTAGTCAGCCAGTGGCATAACTGTGGGAAGGCAAAGAAGAAAAACGCAGGATCAATTTAAAGCTCTGGCTGAAGACTGTGTATTTGTTGCTGAATTTCAATCGTAGCAGCAGAAATTGCAATATTCCTCTTATCACAAAATCTTCTCCTCTTAACCTTTTCCTTCAAGGTGCTTTATTGGCACCTTAGGCACAGACTGATAAGGAGAGACAAACCAAGGTTTGCTTTACAGATAGAAAAGCATCAGCTTTAAAGTCCTGTCCTACTGCAAGCAAATGACTGGCCTCACAGAACTGGGCTTTTCAGAGCTACACTAGAGCTACTACTAGTCAAGTGAACTGCTTCTGAAAGTAATTCTGCTAGCCTTGGCTACCAGTAGAAACCCACAATAATGTAAGATCTCATTCTTCTGGACTCAGCTTTCTCCAACTTGTACAGTCTTCTCAGCTAGATCTCCCAGACCAAATGGAGTTAAGCACACACAGAGCATGCTTTCCTAAATTAGTAGCATTCTGCCCAAAAAAGACTACCTTCCAAAGGCATTTGCTAAATCAGATGTGGAACCTCTACTGACCAATCAAAAATTCTTGTTCATCAGAGCTGCAGTGCAGAGAACATGATGGTTGCCTCTGTGACTGCCAAACACTGTTCAATTGAGAAACCAGAGCAATGCTCTCAGCTTCACGTTCCTAAGGACCTTACCTGTGCACAGATGTGTACCAGTTCCTCCATCTGTACTAACAATTCATCCAGTACTTGCATTTTATGAAGCTTGGACATCTGCCTAAATTAGCAGTCCCAGATAGCTGGGTGTATATTACAGCCAGTACCCACTTCTCCTCAAAAGGAAAAGGATGTTTAGCACTTCCATGCAAATGGAGCAAGACACAGAACAGCAGTTTTACTGTCTCACAGCTCTGTACCAGGGCCTACCTTCCTAGACAGGTAACTCTCCCTAATCATTGATCTAAAGATTTTTCTAATATCACTTCAAACAGGCAAAAACTTGTCTTAAAGAATTTCAAATATAAATACATCTGTTTTAAAAACACACAGAAGTCATAAGACAGGCCTGCATCAGTTGTATTTGAGTGTTCTATACTAGCTATGAACTCATTACATTTCAGTTTTACATCCCCATTCCCATGTCTCAAAAACACTAATATTTGTACCTTGATAAAATAAAACACATGGTAACATCTGAGCTAGGGAACTATGCAACTCGATCAAGGTACCCAGCACGAACTTTACAGTCACAGTGGGAAAAATGTTACCAAACAAGTCTCAGTTAAGTTCCACCAAACATACATCTGCCTTACAGCGTAAGTCTAAACACACATGCTGTGGAAGCTCCAACTCCAGTCTTGATCTGAAAGGTGTCAAAACCAGAAATTAAGGGATGCATGATAATTCCATACTCACTTTTAGAAGCTATGTTCAAACTCTCTAATAAAGAAATAACTCAAACAATGTATTAAAGAATCAATCATATATGTTTTCTCAATATGGAACTGCAATGTAAAGGGACCATTATCTGATATAAGCAAATAAGAAACATTACGAGACAAGGCAAAGTCCTGTACAAGACCAAAATGCATATGCAGAGCCTAAATTCCTAAAAAAAAGTTAAGAAATAACTAGCACTAGCACTAATTAGCACTAACCCTGCCTTTCTTTCCTACAAAGCTTACTCTGAAATAATCTAAATTATTTTATATGAACATGCAGTAAACAGATAAGACAGTCCAATAACTATTGAAATGTGGCTACATATTTGATTAATCACACACACACAAACAAATTCAAGGTTAAAAAGGAATAATGAAGCCAGTTGCATCCAGATGGGAAACAAAAAGCTAAGGTATTTGATTTAAAAACTGGAAAGGTCATCAGTGACACTCTAAGGAGTGGTGGTACTGTTATCACAAGATTCCATTACAACAAGAAATGGAACTCTTGCATCGCTTAACAGATAAATACGACATGGAATGAATGCTATTAGCAATTTCCTGCAGGAAAATGTAGCGCAGGGCATCGCTTTCGCATCTGCTGTTCCCATTTCCCCACAAGATGGCACTCCCTGCTGCTGGCACACTGCAGGGAACTGCTGGAGAAAGGATCTCCCCACTGCAAGGCCTCATACCCTCCCAGTTAGACTGGAGATAAAGACAGAAAAAGGGAAACAGAAGTGCTTCGACACAAACTAGGAACTGCTAAAAACAACTGACCGATCGGGCTTCTCAACAGGGGCAAGAACTGAGTGACTGTACCTTGTGTTGGAGATTGCCTTTGCTGCTTTCGGATGATGAACAGAATGGGCTCTTGAGCATGAAGGAGGATGTACTCCACTCCAACCATCTGGCTGGAAAAGAAGCAACCAGAGTAAGCATCTTCCTCGAAGTAAAATCTGTAGGATGTGAAGAGCGACCAAAGGGCCCGGCAGTAAAGCAACGACGTTCTGATGCTTTGAAAGCTCTTCTTTATAATGTGCAGTAAATAAAGGCCAAGGATTTCCTGAGCTAACTATCAAACCCTAGGTGCACAAAGGGAGTTGTAACAACCCGACACAACACAAGCAGAACATATTAGCAACAGATAAATAGCAAGAAAGATAACAATCTATTATCATGGAGATGTCATTTAAATACAGCAACAAAGACCCGGTGTATGATGCGATCATCTGTGTGTCTGAGGTAAAAGTCTCTCTGCAACCACATCTGAGCACAAATGACTTTAGCAATGAACTTCAGCTCTGCTTGCAAACTCCCTGTCATATTGTGGAGTCTTTAAATAGTTCTCGAACAACTCGCTTGTGCTCAGTGTAGCAGATGGGGAACCGAAAAGAAAGTTAACTTGCACATGCAATCTCATTACACAACCATATGTGATCAGTTTATTTACAACACTCGCTACTCTTATTATCCATACTAAAAAGCCAGCTCTTTGGAGGAATTATGCACTACTTATGGCACATAGCCAGCAGTATATGGAAACACAAACTATTTATGAACTCAAAGTATCCCCTAACATAAACCCTATTCACCGCAGAAAAAACATTTAACTCCATTACATTACTCAGGTTCTGTTGAGCTGGGAGGATGAGAGAAGACAGCTTTTCTATTTCAGAGAAATATCTAAAGGGTGATTTACTGGAATCTCAAAAGATACACAGAATCCTTCATGCTTAACACCTCCTTAAGATGGCATAAGAAGTAGAAAACATCCAAATACAGAAAAAGCTGGGCTCCCTGGAAAGTGGTGGGACTAAAAAGCACCGAACAGAACAAGGTTTCCAGCATGCTTCCATTCAATCACCAAAGCCTCGGAATGGAGGGACAAGGGATACTGCACAGGAACCAGCTGCAAATTACAACTTACTTCAAATGGTCCAGGGTCATCCGCTGCATTTTGACGACTTCATTGTTACATGTTCGGTCATAGAACGGGTTACTCCGCTCTGAGAAATAGTCCAACACACTCCCATTGTTTAATATTGGAATCCAGGAGCTGTCAACCCAGGAAATTCCCAACAGATTATCTGGGAAAATAAATCTACAATGAGTACCAAAGCAGCCAAAAACACTACAAATACGTACAAGAGTAAATTGCCACCAGTTAATGATTATAGCAGAGAAAGGAGATGGAACACAGAGTCAAACACACCAGATAAAATTAAAGAAGTATTTCATAGAGTTCATATAATAATTGATAACCTTTAACCTTCTGCAGTTCTCTTAGCGGTACACAAGAAAAAAAACCAAAAGGACTCAAAAAACAACAACACAAAGATGCTATCTTTGGGCAGATGTTTCCCAGTAGTCTTAAACAAGAGATTCTATTCCTGACTATAAAATTAATCTGCCAAATAGCCTCCAGCAAATTACTTGTTCCATAACTCAGCGGATATTACAGAAATCTAACTACCAAACACTAACAATTATATTTTAAAAGTAAGCTTTTTAAATGAAACACACTTTATAACCTACAAGTCATTATAGGCCAGTTAAATTCTTACAGATTTAGGGAAATATGAATTAAAGTCCCTGCATTTTATTATCACACTGCGGCAAAATGATGTTCCTTAGGCACAGCGTCAACAACCAGTTCCATAGACAACAAATTTGCTAACACTGGAGATCCAGGAGGAACCTTGAAAAACACCCTGAATTCATCCATTTGAAATCACAGGAGCAGCAAACAGAATTTCCAAGACACAAGAAAGCAGGAAGAGACATGCATTGTTTAGATTAAAAAAACCCATAAGTGATGAGAAGTCATTGAAGACTGACTGAAGAATTGAAATTCCCTCCTCACAGGAACTATTCCCTAAAGTTCACGTATTATATACATACCCAGAACGCCCACTTATCATTCCACTAAGAATATTTTACTTCTGTGACAATTCAGCATGCTCAAGGATCATTGGATCAGTTTCAAAAATGTCCGCTCATATACTACTAGCAGCTTCTCTGAGGAAGTGTTAACAAAGTAACACTACTTGCTTAGCAAACCAGGAAAAATGCAACAGAAATAGCTACACGTAAACCGTTTTTCCTTGCTAATCTCAGAATTTCCAGCCTAACTGTTTCATGTGGGGCAGGGAAAGGGAGGGAGAAGTCTAGAGGCATTCATGTTATTTCACATGGACTATCCTCTCTCCTCACTATAGAAAAGGAAATTTCAAAGGAAACTGCACTAAGATCCATTATTAAGCACCTAAGTCGTGGTAGCGCTGTTTATTCCAAATGCCATTCAAACCCCAAAGAGCTCTCCTTTCAAAAAAATCTTAAAATCCTAAGCGCTTGCATTCTTCTCATAATAAACTCTACATTATATTTCAAATACAAACTTTCCTTGTTTGTATGATTAATAATACCTGCATTCTCAGGAGAATGTCAGGCAAGCTTTAGAGAGATATATATAAAGCTGCCATGCTGTATGTAGACTGATAAATGTATCGTAAAATGGAATATAAAGCTGGACTCTAAGACTCAATTATCCATAGCTGCTTAGTGCCAGTATTTATAATAGCCTTTATAACTAGCAAGATTGTTCTCTTAACTATTCTTAGAAAAAAGGGGAGGAAGAATAAAACAACGAACCTGACACGCCTGTTATACTGAAGGGTGTACTGTTTATTTTGGGTAGGAGAAAGAAAGGATGGTGTTCCTGCTTCCCAGTTCCTTTCAAAAATAGGACATCTTGTGCAAAGCATTTCTTGTGGAATTTGCATCACAGATGCAAAAGTAAAGTGCTTGTGACAATACTGCCAATCTGTCATGATTTTCAAGACAATTTGGAAGACAAGCCAGCAAGCCGTGGCAAAAAAGAAGAGTAATTCACACAATGTGTTGAACCTGGCCTTGTTGGCCAGGTAGCCCAGCAGTAGGCTTTGACAAACCAAGAGGAACAGTAAAGTAGCCTGACAGGGTATTGGGTTTGGTAGAGGGGGTTACAGGGGTGGCTTCCGTGAGAAGCTGCTGGAAGCTTCCCCATGTCCTACAGACCATGGTAAGGATGCTGTGCCCCTGCAGCCCATGGAGATCCACAGTGGAGCAGAGATCCGCCTGCAGCCCCTGGAGGACCCCACACTGGAGCAGGTGGATGCTCGAAGGAGGCTGTGACCCCATGGGAGGCCACGCTGGTGCAGGCTCCTGACAGCACCTCTGGTCCCTTGGACAGAGGAGCCCAAGCTGGAGCAGGTTTGCTGGCAGGACCTGTGACCCCGCAGGGGACCCACGCTGGAGTGCTTTGTTCACATTTCTCCCGATGCCGAGTGCAATACAAACCACGCCAAGCAGCCCCACGAGTTGCCAGGCCCTGCAGAGCTGCCAGGTCACGTTCACCCCGGCAAAGTAGTGCCAAAGTTGGCCTAGAGGGCAGGGCAGGTCAGAGGCCATGCTCTCTGTGACAATGGGCACTTGTCCATCCTGACCCAGCTCTGGGGGCTGCAAAGGTCTCAGTCATTCTGGACAAGTGAGGGATTGCCTGTGTAGCCAAGCTAACCATCCTGCGCAGAAGGTACTCAACAATTGTGAGCAGGCTGGTCTAAGTGCAGAATACTAATCTGCATTATTAATTCCACCAATTTCAGAGACCAAGGTGGATTCAACAGAATTTCCTGATGATCTGTATTTTAGACCACACATTTCCAAAATCTGTGGAGATAAAATATTCTTGGACTGGTGGAAATACAGTTGGTTTAGTTTCAGTAATGCCTATTTTGAATTTAAATGACAGTCCCACATTATGGTAGGTCCAAGGGATACACAGTACAATTACACCAACAATTCCATTTTTCAGAGGTGCAAAATTTTGGATTTTTCACTACTGGTTTTGCTGTGTCATACAGAGAAATCTGGGATGCCTTTTTATAGGTAGAGCCATGGACCACCCAGCATTTACCTTAATTTCTAAGCCTTCCATTCCCCAAATTCAGGGAATATTATAATCAGCTTCACCCTTATCTAAGTCTCATTCATTTTTTAAATATATAACCAAAGTGGCTAGGCCTAAATCTGTTTTACTGGAATGTATCAGCTTTTAGAAACTATCATGTTGACTAATAACCCTAACTGGGGGAATTATGCAGGCTACAATGAATACCTTTTTACTGTGAAGAAGATGAGAATGGTACTAAAGAAGGTGAAAGGAGAGCAACAGGCAGGGGGGCTGGGGTCTGAAAGGGCTCCCACCCTTTGTCCTGAATCAATGCACTCTTTGTAGGCAGGAAGGGACGATTAGATGTAAACATTATTTTTGACAATGAGAGGAGGGGACTGGTGGAAAACATCAAGGCATCCCTAGCAGACCTCCTAGCTCCAGTACAACCAGAGAATGAAACAATAGACTTCTGATCAACAGCAGAGCCACGCATTCATTAATAACCAGATGCAAGGGCCTACTTAGTACAGTTATGATACAGATTGTTGGGGCAATGGGAAAAAGGGTTTTATGGCCATTCCTGTAACTCATGGAGTGTCCCAACTGGACATACTAAACTGACCCATGAGCTTCTATATGCCAGAATGTCCCCTTCCATTGTTAGGACAAGACTTACCCTGCAAGCTGAATGATCAAGAAACTTTTTTTGAGAACTGTGTACAGCTATGCATCTCACAGAAAAAGACATGGAAAGCTCAAATCTGCTTACCAATGAACCAGACCTCAGAGAAACCTGAAAATGACATCCTGGAAGCAGTACTGATTGCTGCTTAGAGTATCAGTAGGAATTTAACACCTGTAAAGAAGCCTTGTTCTCAGGAGTATAGGCTGGTACAGGATTTAAGAGCGATAAATCAGATACCTCAGCTCTGTTGTGTGGATGGGCTTCTTGTGCCAGGTAAAAAAAACCTCATTTCGGGACAACGGCATTGGAGAAATTCATGGAGGACTGTCTCCTGAGGGAGGGATCCCACTGTGGAGCAGTGGAAGACTGTGAAGAGTCCTCCTGCTGAGGAGGACAGGGTGGCAGTGCCAACACGTGTGAACTGATCACAACCCCATTACCTGTCCACCTTTGCTGCTTGGGGGAGAGAAGGTCGAGAATTTTGGAGTCAAGTTAAGCCCAGGAAGAAGGGAGTGCTGGAGAAGAGGTGTTTTTAAGATTTGGTTTTATTTCTCATTATCCTCCTCTGGTCTAATTGGTAATAAATTAAATTAATTTCCCCAAGTCGAGTCTGTTTTGCCCATGACAGTAACTGGTGAGTGATCTCTCCTTGTCCTGGTCTCAACCCACAAGCCTTTCATTATATTCTCTCTCCCCTGTCCGGCTGAGGAAGGGGGTGATAGAGTGGCTTTGGTGGGCACCTGGCATCCAGCCAGGGTTAACCCACGGCCAAGAGATTAAAAATAGAAGTATACCTCAAAATCTACTTAATATATTGAACTGTATTAGATAAACGACTTTGAGGGAGCTTAAATGATCTGGAGTAAGACAGAAGGTTCTCACATCGGCTAATAACTTAATACAACACTCCTCCATTAATTGTTCACATAGTTCCTTCGTGTAATCTCAAACAAGGCAGTCAGAAAAACAGACAGGACTACACATAATCATTACAAATTTGAAGACAAAAAAGGAGAAAACCTCTGTGGCATTATCAAAATTGACCCTTCATGAGATTTCCCTAAATATCTGTTCTTGTTCATTCTCTGAGATGCCACCACACAGGCTTCTGATGTTTTTCCATTCAGACACTCTTATGGAGAAAAATAACTTCTTTTCCTGTGGCCTCTGAACCCCCACTTCTTCTCTCAAATTCTTCACAGCAATTTAACTTCTACTTTGTTTACAACATAAATCTTCTTTAATACTTTATTCAAATATCACCTCTTCTTCAAAACATAATCTCTTTTTACTCATATCCCTGACTTCTCACCCAAATGTTTCTTGGTTTTTGTTACTTCAGCTTTCTTTTTCCAGCTTTCCTAACACCTGGCCTGCCTCACCACATCCACTCGAAGTGCTCTTAAGATGACCAGCCTGCCTCGCTGCGCTGGTCCTGTGCAAGTCCCACACACACGCCGGCGCTTCCCACTTTGCCCCAAACTTCAGAGCTGGAACGCTCTTTTTTAGCTGTTCCCTCAGGTCGCCAGCTCACCGCAGGACTTCCTTATCCCCCCTGAAAAGGCAGAGTCTACCAGAAGGAAGCCTGTTGTCCCCAGGCGGCCCTGAGCACACGCTCCCAGCCTGCCGCATATCCAAGAAAGCTGCTTTTTGGGCAGCTTTTCCGCCCGGCCGTTCCGGCTTCCAAGGACCGTCACACCACCACACCGACCCCCTCCTGCGGCCGCCCCGCGGAGGGCTCTGCCC
>VZTA01021961.1:147101-164416 GCA_013398855.1 Mohoua ochrocephala
GGGGCGGCGCGCAGGAAGCGGCCGCGGAGCGGAGAGGCGGAGCGGGGAGGCGGAGCGAGCGGGACGGGGCCGGAGAGCTGGGGGGAGGGAACGCCCCCCGTCCCAACACGCAGTCGCTGGTCAGGGAAACACGTGCCTGACGAGTTGTACTGCCCCAGCCTCGCACCACAAGCGAAGGTGACCTGCGCTTCACCCGAGTGCTGTATAATCAGAATGACGGCGCCAGTGCTGAAAATCAACGTGCTCATCCTGAGCTGTTTGCTCAAAAGGGCAAATACGAGGGTTTTGCAGTTATTTTCACCTGACCTTGGCCCGCTGGTATTTGCCGGTCACTTTCAAAGTGAAGGAGGTGTGGGCTGCAGGTTGCTGCTCACCATCGCACCCATCCAGCTTGAGCTGGCTGGGGCAGCCCTGATTTAGTTTGCCATGTGGGAATAATAGATGCTTTGAGGTCATATCATCAAAACACTCTGTTCCTGTCCTGAGCTATGGTCCTTGGCATTTCAGCTCTTAAGTGAAATCGTCGGTCATCAGTCAGTTATAGAGTGAAGAACAACACTCAGTGGGTGGAAGAATATACATACACTGAAGATTAATAAGCTCCATATTTAGATTGACAACTACAGTCTACTAATCTGCTGTACAGAGTGTCCAATACCCTTTGCCGTGCTAGCTGTACCTCCAGGGACTCATCGTGCCTGAGCCTTTGCTGCGGAGATCAGCCATTCCCTTGCTGGCAGTAGCAGAGTCTAAGAGAGCCTGGAGTTATCACCTTGCTGATGGCACGTGATCGTAATTGGTGATGGAATCTCTTCCCCTTCCCTTAGAGACCTGTGTGAAAAAGTATAGGAAGTACTTTACTGTGTATGAAGTACAGAAAGGGGATATTATTGTATGGGAGCAATCAAAAAGTTAGAGCAAAAGAGAGCTGATGCTGCTTATTTGCTCTTTGTTCAGTCCTCTCATACCAATGCATTAGGAGACAGACTGTAATTGCAAAACCACATACTCTTTTATTTTTTTCTTCCCATGATTCCCATCTCATTCAATATGTTAAAGTCACTTTATCACTTGTGAATATTCTGGGCTTGTTTTCTGTGAAGAAGAGATGCCTGCAGAACACTTGCTTTACATGTTTCGGGTGTTGAAAGATGTGAAGGTATCAAGCGAAGGTTACAGAAAGTGACAAGGTCAGGCAGAAAAATGCTGGTTTGGAAAACTGGACTCTAGTCTTGCCAGTGGTATAGTCACGCATTAGATTAATGAAGTTTTCTCAACCTCTGATGTACAGATGTGCTGAGCCCTCGATACAAATAAAGCAATGATGGTCATGCTTTGTGTGTTTTGTAATTCTCTGCACACTGAGAAGTTCTCTAAAATCTCTCACGGTTTAATTACTCAAAATAAGATTTTTGTAATCTCAGTGCCTCACGGCTGCATCTCTGAAAGGGAGGTGATAACAGGCCCCTTGGCTCTGAGTGGTTCATGAAAATAAATTTAATAATATCTGCAAAAATATGACGCTGGGATGGTAAGTGTTCTGAGAAAATTAATCTTCTCTTCAAAAGAAGATTTGCTTAATGTGCAAAAAATAACAAAAAGGATTGAACGGTGGAAGAAAACAAAGTACTGAACAGAAGAGCACTGTCCAACCATAATACTGAATTCAGAAGAAAGCCATGAAAACACAGTACTTGGTATCATTTAATAGCACAACTGCATTAAAAACTGAATCTAACCTTAATTTTTCAATTTCAGGATTCCCGAGTGCTTGTCTTTGTCACTGAGATAATATTTTGTGTAATATGTGCTTTTCCATGGGATAATTCTCATGCGTGCACACTGCAGATCCCCATTCATTAGTTAGCTGCTACTCGTTAGCAGTTTCTGCCTTTGCCAAGCACATCTCTCTAGTGTTATCCGCACCAGAATGTTTCCAAGTAATACTATGATAGATTGTCATTCTAAACCAAATACCTCTATATCCCTGTCATGAACAATCCTCCTGGAGGGAAAAAATGCCACCAGACATAACAGCCATCCTTCTGGAGCATCTCTGATGCCCTGTTTCATTCTATTTTTGTGCAAACCATTTCTTTTCAGTAGCAAATGGAAACTCAACCTCTATTTTAATTATTCATGTTGTCCATCTTTCCTGCTGACTCTGCACCTCTCCTCAGCAAGTATGTCTTTGGATGAGCCAGAGGCTGAAAAGTAAAGATTCCTGAGTGGGAAATAATGGGGCTTGATTGCTTACAATGAATTTTCAATTAGATGGTGAGACTAGCCAAAGCACTGCTGGAAAGAATTGTTCATCTGGTAACATTTTCACCTTCTGCTATAGCATAAAAGACTAGGGCTTTTTCTGCTGGCTTCCTCTAAAGAGAGAGTCCTAACGAGCATTGCGGTTCTGTCCCTCTTAGCAGGAGGTGTGGATTACAGATGGAGAGATAATGAAAGCTATCGTGTAAAATGAGGAATTTATGCACACTGCTTTTAATGTCAAAGAAAGGCACCTTAAGCAATGAATATTTAGACATATTCATTCCATTTGTGTGCTTTAAAAATGCATAAAATACTTGGATAAAAACTGACACCTTTTCATGCCCTGGTGTTTGGATGTCATTTAGTGTCACCCTCCCTGCAGTGGAATTATTTTTCTGTATTTCCACGGTCAGAGCTAATGAGGAATCTCATCCTACTATGCTCCCCTATATGTAAGAGAAGAGACTGTCCCTAATTTACAATGTTTGTTAGCTCCAGTGGATGCAGGATTGGTAGTGCTGAGAGCTCCAAACCACATTATGGGTACAGCAGGGAGACTACCAAGGAGTCCCTTTATAGTTTCAAATAAGCAGAGCTAAATTGAGAGGACTACATCTAAAAAAGGATGGAAAACCATCTCTGTGCACATCTCTAACGGTTTGCAGAGACTGAACAAATAAGCTAGCTATATGCCATCAGGTGAAAAGTATTGTTTATGTACCCTTATCATAAAACTCTGGGCGGTTTCCGAAACATAACAGAGGCTCCCGAACAAGGATGTCATCACAGCACCTCGGATCCTGCTAATCTGCATTTGAACTCACAGATTAATAGTAAATATCTCCAAGTCCCATTCTGTGCTCTAGTAAATCTAGCTCTGCAATGAAGCACACGGGAAATTTAAATTCTTATGCTAATGAAAAATTGCTGAGCTTGTATTACTTATGCAATGAGCAATTTGCTCATTTCTGGTTTATAATAAATAGGAATGGGAAAATATTCTTTTAAATCCTTATCTTATGGTTTGAAGGAAAGACATATAAACATACCAGAGAGAAACGAATGGGCAATGCAAAGAAAATTATGAAATCACAAAATTTGTAAGGGGGGAAAGGGAATGTTTGAGTGGGATACCATGAGTTCATCCCTGTCCCGGTTTGAGACAAAATTCGGAGGAACACTCTGGGAGGAACGTCTCCTCTACAGAAGGCAGGCTACAGCCACCCCTCCTCTACCAGGTTCGGGGAAAAAATTCCTCGAAGGAAAGTGAAAGAAGGGGAAAAACCCTATTTATTTAATAAACGCACAGGAAAAGAATAATGCTAAATAATAAAACCTCTCACTGTGGAGAGAAAACCTGGGAAGATTTTAGAGTCCTTTCTGTGGGTGTGCTCTCTCTCTCNTGTTCTGGTGTTCCGAACAGTCCAGAAGAGAAGAAGAAAAAACAAAAGTCCCAGGGAAACAAAGGAGTTGAACTCTCCATCTCTCTCTTCCAAAAAAAGGAGCCAAGAGCCGGGAAAAGCAGGAAGGTGCTTGCCTCTGCTCTGCAGCAGCAGCAGCAGCAGCAGCTATCTTCCCCCGTGTCCTTGAAACAAAAACTGTTTTGAAAAGTTCATCTGGCTTTTTTCTTTCTCTCGCACCCAGTTTTAAAGACACAGAAAGGCACAGGAATCATGGCTGGGCACAGAGCGGCGATAGGGGATACACATCATAAGATCACCCCAAGACAATCCCCTATATTCTCTCTTTTAACGTTTTTGCTGGTGAAGTTTCTTTCTTTCCATCCTGAAAACACTCATGTTGCTGGTATCTTCAGATGGCATTACACATGCAGTCATTTACAAAATAGCTTCCAGTAGGCCTCAAAAGCCATCAATGAATTGTGCTTTAGAAACCCATAGCACAGCCAGATTGCAAAATTCTGATTTTTAAATCCTTAATCAGGCACTTTTGCTGACTTCAAAGTCTGTTAATTTCTCCTTTCGCTCAGTGCATCTGCGTGTTCCTTTCCTTTTCCTGAGATGCTGTTTTCTGCACAGTTTTTATAAATACTGCTAATCACATGCATTGACTATAAAAAAAATAGCCACGCTTGTAAGCTCTTTTTTTTTTTCCTGGAAAAATGCCACTGGGAAAATCTAACTGAAGTGGCTGCAATGATGGCTGCAGCTGGTGCCCTGCTCAAAACTGAGTTCCCCCCCACCTTGTTGCTCTCAGCTCTGGGCTGCAAAGAGCAGAGAAGCCGGGGGACACTAAGACTGATGTTTCTGGCATCCTCAGAGCATTTTAATACATCTCATAGTGCTTTATTAGAGTGTCCTGCTTGAAAGAATAGGGGAAAAAAAAGATGAAACCCTGCTAACAGTCTAAAAGCTTCCTGAAAACAATTAATCTCCCAGTAAACCCCAAAAGGCTATCTGTCAAGAAGTTAATAAAGATGAAATGTCAGGATGCCACATGGCTGCTAACAACTGCAGGCAGGAGGGGAAATGAGCTTCCAAGCAAAGAAGCACAAACTGTGTCATCTTGCATATGATCACGTATTAAAACCAGCAACTGCAGATGCTGACTTTTGTGCCTCTGCAGACATGTCTGACCTTAGCATCTCTGCTGCTGCATTGGCTTTGCCAATGCAAAAGCCCGTGACAAAGAAGAATGCAGCAAGTATCCTTCCTACAGGTGTTGGATCACCCAGAGGGGACTGGTGGGAGAAGCAGAAACTGCCCCATGTTCCTATAGCTGCACAGGTCACATACAGACCAATGTACCACAAGAGGCAGATGAAGCTGTCGGGCAACCCTGGAGCACGGCCTCCATCCCATCCAGATCTACTTGTCTGCATTTGTTTGCTGGATTGGGAGTCAACCGATGTTTTATTTCCCCCCAGTTTCCAAAGGGCAGATCAGGGCCCTAGAGTAGAGCCCTGGCCCACTTGCTGCCAACAAGCAAACAGTGTCTGCTGACAACAAAGGCTTGCCCCGGACAGGGAAAGGGAGAAAAGCAAAGCAATCTTCTCCCCATACACCTTTTTTATTGCACATGTCTAATAATCTAATATTCCCGATCTCTGGACTGCACCACAGCCTTAGCGTTTGGCAGACACCTCTCAGTAAGCTTTGAATGCCATCATTTTACTGTGCATTGTAACCCCCAATATAGCCAAATTGCAAAGTCCTTGATTTTTATGCCTTTAAGTCAAGCACTTGGCTGATCTGAAAAAGTGATTTGATAAAATAGAGTCTCTCTAGTCTGATGAAGAAATCAAGACTTGTTTTCCTGATTTACTGTATTTTCTATTAAAAAACAGAGGGCTTCAGTTTGGCAGTGAGCCCTGTGCTTCCCAGTGGGAGGATGCAAAACATGGACAGGCTGACCAGATCAGGAAGTGAAAAGAAACACTTAATTTCTGTGTTTCAAGATTGGAGAGAGCTACAAAATCCAGCAAGCAGCAATGGTGGCAGAACATTAATGGAATTGTCTGGCATAGTCTCTGCTTCAACAATTGCAGGCCTCCTAATGCTAAAAGGGGTCTATTTCGCTTCAGTGAAGAATTTTCATTTCTGCTCTGTCCACTGAGTCACAGATGTTTTTTTCTCTGCACCTTCCATCTATCTAAAACAGGTATCTTCACCTACCGTGAAATCTTAGTGTGCACACTTCACTTGTCTCAGGTACCCAATGGGCCAGGCAGGTCCTTAATTGGAGCCCTTTTTCCCTGCCCTCCTTTTGCATTATTTTCTACTGCTGTTGGTTGCCTGGTAACTCTAACACCTTTGCTTCCTTCACGTGAATTTTACGTGTCTCCACCCAACAGGTACTGAAAAAACCACATTATTTCCATCCTGGCTGCAATGTTCTTCTTCATCTGTGCCTCCACACTACGCAGAGTTGAAGGCAGGCAAGTGGCCCAAGTGTTGACCCCAGGTAATGGCTGCATAGCCAGGGCTGCTCATCCCCAGAGCGAGCAGGAATTTAACACCAATGTCTGAGCTAAGCTGAGGTGGGGAACCTGGCCTATTTGCTGGGCCTGGGAAAAATGCTCTATAACAAAGTGTTCCTTCCCTACTGGGTAATACTGCATATATCAAAGGTCATATCAAAGGTAATTGGACACTATTTTGGAGAGAGGAAAGACCCAGTTTGGTAGAGGTTGCATGAGTTTATGAGTTTCGTCTTAACAGTTACATGGGATTTTGACTGCTTAGTCTGATCAAGGTGTTTTTGGAGAGGGGATTTCCTTGGTCACTGCAAATGTGGCTGAGAAGGTGTGTTCCTCTTCCTTTCCCTTCAGAAGTGGCTGCAGAGAGTGTCATTATAGGCTTCACTTTGTTGCCCTATAGCCTCTAAGCTGCAAGGTCCCCTATGGGGTAGGAAATTACTAGTGAATTGGTACTCAGCATGGGCTCTGGGATCTGCAATTTATAGAGAAATCCCACTCTTGGGAGTATCTATCCCTTCTTCTGCAGGACTAACAACATTCTTATCACAGGCTACATTAAAAAATTACAGGTTTCCCTACCCAAATACAGGTTATTGTATACTTTGTTTCAGTAGGGTCCCAGAGAAGCAAGGTAAATCCCTTGGGTATCAGAACAGTATCAGCCCATCATGCTGGTGCTGCACTGTCCGTCATCAGAGACTGAGATCAGAGTTGCTATGCCACTTCACAGAAACTTCCAGAGGCTGTACTTGTGGGCCCTGAGCTCAGGATGTACCAAGCTGGGACAAAGCAGCTTAGCAGGAGGGCACTGTCCAGTACATTTTTGCACATGAGAGAACCCTCCATCCTCCATCTGGGATATTCTCTCAACCACATCAGCCAAGAGTGAAACAGTTGTAAATATTTTACACCAGGCTTTGATAGGAAAGAGTAGGCTGAATTAATTAAGCTCACATCACAGAGATTCAGCATCTGTTCCAAACAAGTGATGAACCCACACTGATACCAGAGCCTCATCTGTACAATAGAAAGAGCCACAGCACCCCTTTGCTTTGCAGATCATACTGAAGTCAATAGGTATGTGGCAACTTACAGGACACGCTGGGATATTTGCACATCCAGCAAAGAACTAGTCACGTTTTTCTATCAGTGCAATAGAGAGTGGAGCAAGGACACTTACAGATTAAAAACCAAATGATCTTATTTGATCATTTCCCCCAGTCTCTTCTCCCCAGTGCTTTAAACATCCCATTTGTTGAACAGGAAAAAATTAGAATAGCAAGGCAGGAGATACATGAATATAGCTGATCTACTGGAGTGAAGCCAAACTAGCAAAGCCAGGCGTGTCTTTCTATAGTACTTAGCACAGTGGGGCTCCACTGGGACTCAGAAGCTATCGTGACGCAGTGATAAATAACGATAATAGGAACATCAGGAGATGAGTACAGACAAGCTATATGTCCTACAAATCTGTCAAAAATTAACATTTACCATCAGCATGCACCACATGACTGACCTTCACAGCTTGATTCGGTGCCATAAAGCGCAGACTATGGTTTGAGGGAAAAAAACGTAAGGCAGGCAATGATCACCCTTCATCAATAGGGCTGTTTCTCCAGGACGGGCTTCCCCAGTATGGAACAAATTGGCAGCAAACTGTTTCGTTCACATATAGAGTGCTGCATCTGTAAAAAATTGCATCTGTGAGAAACTGCATTTCTGCCCAGCAGGAAATGTCCTTACATAATCAGCTGGGGCTCTGTACTGAGAAAGGACAGCTTGAGCCTTACCAAGCTATGCAGTCTTATACAGCTGTACAGCCCCAAAACAATCCTTGTTTAGCGTCTGACCCCTTACCAAGTCTCTCAATCGTGTTAATTCTTTTTATTATTATTATTCCTAGTCATAACAAGATTTGGATTTAAGGAAGGGCAGGTTAAATGAGTTTTCTCGCCTTTGTAATCCACTATCAGACCTGTGGTGAAATCAATATCTCTCAGATTTTAGCTCCAGGATTACTGGAGTATCTTTTCCATCCATATTATCCATCTATTCAACTCACTGTTGTTGTCCCTTCCTAAAAAGGAAAGGTGAGTGGAGAGGAACATTATATGGCTAATGACTTACTAGCCTTTGAGATGAAACCTTGGACTCTATTCTGGGCAGAATAATTGATCATTTCAAACTGATTCTCAGGTGAGTATCAAGGATACAGAAGCAGTAGCCTGAATTTTTGCATTGCTCATGGGTTTCTGACTTTCTCATCCACACTGGCTTTTCTGGCGGATCAAATGTCTCCTTTGTCTTTGAACATTTATAAAAGTGGACATGGAAAGCTGCATTCATCCCATATTTCTCTTTCGATATGAATTTCATTTTTTAAAATGCATATGTTTATCTGTTTTATAGTCCTCTTTAATCAGATTTATTCAGTACAATTCACAAAATCCCCAAAGCCTCCCAGTACAGAATAAGCAATCTTGCTAATAAGGTCAAGCATTGCTTATTCTTCTAACTGCTCTGCATTTTTTAGTACTGGTATTTCTAAGCCTAGAACTGTGATGAAAACAGTCAAATAACTGTGCAACTTCATGAAGGAAGGAAGGAAGGAAACAGCCCAATGAGAGATTTATCTAGGCTGATCTTCATAAGCAAACCATATTTACTTGAAAACCAATGGGTTAAGAATTGGTTGGTGTGGAGGTGTGGATACTGCAGTCATTGGGTAGTTAGTTGACAGGACATGCAATCAGAGAAGCAAATAGAGGCATGGTCAATGAATAATTTAAAAAATCTATATTAATACAGGTATTTTCATTTTGGGGGAAAATAGTCCATTTTGTTTCTATGCAGTCTCCTCAACACCAGGAAATCTTTATTTCCTGAGCTGCCAGGACACTCCTGCTCAGGGCTAAGAAGTTATTGTGACAGGTGGGCACAGACAAGTAGGTCCATAAGGACTGCTCATCTGACTCTCCTCAGGGCAATATTGTTAATGTAAGCTGTGCATGGCAGCTTATGGGGAAAGAAATACCTTCAAACAGTCTACCAATGCAATAACAGTGTGTTGCAGGAACCACTAAGTAAATTTTCTGCAGTCCTCATTGAGCTTTGATTAAATAGGGATAGTACTAATCTCTACGTGTCCACACTTGAGACCTTACATTGACAATGTCGTGTGGACCCACTAAAAGAGTTCGAAAGTCTTTCACACATCAAGGTCCATTAGAATTTCTCTTCTCTTTGCAGGATGAAGCAATGATGTTTCCTCACTCAAAGTTAATTTAAGCTCTCAGTATACACACAGTTATACTGATACATGATACCACACTGATACCACCTTCCATCACTGCAGTGTCCTGAGAGATGAGGCCTAGCCTGGAAAGCTGTCTGGATGGGGAACAGAACCATTTTTGCAACAACATTAGAAAGATGAGAACCTCACATGTGAACTGCAGGGCTGATGCTACTGTGATCACACACAGATGGTAAGTCTGTGACCACACTGCCTGGGGCTCTGTGCTCACCAGACCTCACAAATTTGTTTGTAGCAAATCTGGGAATGCACGTCCTCAGGAAAACCCCACATGCTGCACAATGAATGTTGGAGATACAGCAAGAAGCGTTCCTCTTTCATAGGTTTTCTTCCTTTTTCTTGTAAGCTTTCTTGTAGGCAAATCACCCATATATGTGGTAAATGAGCTTAACGATCTCCATGCAGCTTTTACTCAAATGGTTTCGCTTGAGCACTTCTTTAGATACAAGAATCCCTGTGCTCAGAAATGGATCTGTCTCTAGGATGAAGTGAGCCATCTGCTTAGCTGTGCACTGCAGCACCCTCAGCATATTAGGAGAGAGAGAGAAAAGCAAGCAGAATAACTACATCCCACTGGAAAAGCAAGTACAAATGCATTTACACTGAAATTTGACCCAGGCCCTGCAGTTTACCCTTCAAACAGCACAGGCATGTTAAAGGTCAGGACCATAAAACACCTTCATCTCACCTCTCTTCCAAAGATAGCGCAGCTAACTGAGCTGCAGGGCCTGCCAGTCTGCCGACAGAGTGGCTAAGTGCTCTCTTAGGGGACAGTACCATTTACTGTATCGTCAGCCACACTTCCCGAAATAGCCCGTTTCCCCTCAGAGGCCACTCTGATCACCATCAACAACTTGCAGGGACTTTTGAGACCAGACAGGAAAACAGCACGAACCCTCCCTTTGACATCAGCCCAGTCAGGTATGTCTAGCACAGCAAGAGCCTTCCCAGAGGCCAGGGTTTGGTACCCCTCAGGCATGACAAAGTTAGTAGGCACGGAACCTTTACCTTGGCGAAGATTGTCCCGTGACATAAAACAATGAAAATGGATGGATATGCAAGATAATTCGTGTAAGCCTTGGTTTTCAAAAACGTTGCCCAACTGGGAACTTTCCAGACAAAGCTGCTTGTTGTGAGATCTTAACTCCTTTGCACACTGCCAGACCAGATATTAAAAAGGCAGACTTCTCTAGCAGGTCTGCTTGCTCGGTAAAATTACTGCTCATAGTTTTCCTCTTGCAGTTCAGCTGGAGTTGGGAATATCTGTGCCTCACACAAAGCAAGCAATTAGAAGCACAAGAATTTCCATTTGCTCCCATGTGTCATTTTTAATCTCATAAACAAAGACTAAGCCACAAAACTAAGAGAGAGATGGTTTTTCAAGCTTAGAGGTAGTTAGATGCACTTTTGATGTGTGCCTATACGATACCATGGAACAATTCAGCTGTATGAGTTACAGCTGTGTGTGCGAGTTGAACCCAAGGGTGCTGGTGTGAGCTCTTTAGGTAATGGGCAAGTAATGATAAATATGCACTTATCCTGGAGTGCAGTTGCAATCGCTGCTTGATCCTGAAGGTGTAAGCATGGTGTAAAGACTAGGCATCAGTCCTAATGTGGACACACAAACTGAGCAGGCTTTACTGCTGGTGACCATTGGATGGCGTTTCTCTTCAGAGCACTAGCAATTCAAAGTTCATGGGGGGTCAGTGCATTTTAGGATTCCTTTTTGTGTTGTTCAATAATTCAGTTTCCAGTTACACTCACATACTGTCTCATTAAAGTTAAACCCGAGTGACTTATTCTGCACTCCTGTACAGATCTGAGCACCAAGTGTCATCTGGTCACTCTTGGAGTTAAGTGGTCTTTACTAACATTGAACTACTTGCCATTTACCTGGGCAGTAGGAGGATGCCAGACATGAGCAGACCTGCAGCAACTGCTATGCAGTCTCTTATTCCCCACTAATGCTGCACAATGTGCAGTCTTTCAGCATTACGGGAATGAGTGCCTTCACCTTCACGGAGGGTCAGAACAGGCACCCTGCCAGTCTGGTGGAACAGCTGATGTGCAGTAACTCAAGCCCATAATGCTGTGCTGTAGCATTAGGCAGCTCTGTAGGTGGTTGGAAGGAACCTGCAACTGACAGTGGAGCGAGGGTCTGCTTCCTTAGGGTCTCAGAAAAAGCATTGTTCTCGAGTCAGATCTAGGTCACTGCTAACTCAAAAACCTCACACCACTCTCCTTTGCCTGGCGTAGATGTGCCTTCAGAATTAGGACAGCTTTGGATGCTGGAAGATAAGATAGAGGAAAAATGAAGGCTGAAAGATATAGGAGTGCCTACTTTGTGGTTCTCAATATCCGTCTGATAAGCAAGATGTGGGTGCGATTTTTTCCACATCTACTCTTTTCACACACAACAGAGGAATCAACTTGGCTGCTCTTTAGTCCAGCCTGAGTAAAGTCCAAGAGCTACCCAGAACAATGGGGATCACTTGAGAGATTATAGCTGCAGCCTGCAGATGGGGATGGGCTGGCAACAGCTGATTTTAAGAGGTTAAAACTGTTTTTCAAACTTTGTTTGGCAGCATTCCCTTCCAGTGTGACTGTTCTGCAAATCAGAGTACTCATTTTTAATTAAAGTGCAAAAAGAAACACTGTGAATGCTGTTAAATTGTTTTGATTTGACCTGTCCTGGGTTCGTGGGTAAGCCTCTTAGTTAGCAATTTGTTACCACACATATGAAAAAGAAAGAAAGAATCCAGAATGCTAAAACCAGAATTTGGAAGAGTTGTTTTAATTCTGAACAGCTGCTCTGTTTAACCATCCACCTCTTAGTATTGTCAGCAAGCATTTTTTGTGAGAAAGATGCTGCTCATATACGCACACAAGCAATGGCATGTCACGGAGACTCTCTTATTTGCCTGCAAACATTTCTGTGGGCTATTCTTCCTTGATTGTATACTGTTCCTGGGAGATTCATTGTAGTCCTGATTAACCATTCTCAACCAGGCAGTCAGCAGGCATCAAACAGCCTGCAGGATCAACTGACCCATCACAGAATGCAGACTGTGGAAGAAGACATGCACAATACTCTCCAAGTGCATTGCATTTGATGGACACTTGTAAACAAAGGATCTTGAGTTCTAAAAAAAAGGAATTTTTGACTGCAACAAATGAGATGGAGAGATCAAAGAAATTTGTACCAAGGTGGCACCTTCCGTTAAATGTGATTTTATTTCCCTTTCCTCTCTTCCTTGGATAAAACTACATAAGGCAATCTCCCCAATAAAGGATTTCAGAGGCTTCTCTGTTTTTGTTCTCCTGGCCTTTCAGAAGTTCTCTCTCTTCTTTTCCCTTTATATGGACATAAATGGCTATGCTGCAGAGCTTTACATACAGTTTGGAAATAAATAATGGATGATTGACTAAGCTGGTGACAGACTGTAGCAGCAGCAGCTGTGTACGCTGGAAGCTTGCTGCTGTTTGGGAATTCTGCAGCTGAATGGAGGCAATGAGGAATCTCTTCTGTTCACAAGGGATTGACACCATTTTCATCACGACTGGAAATAGGTGAGGCTTTGGCATGAAAGATTTGATGCAACAACTCTCACATGGTCAACAGTCCCATCAACGTGAATGAATGCACAAGAACTGGACTGAGGCCTTACATGCTATACTGCTTTCCAAACTGATATATCTGTTTTTCAATATATATAGACTTGCTTCCTCATAGCGGCCCTTGGAGTTCCAATTTATAAAAAGCTCACTTGACAGCATAAATGCTACAGTGGATTCACTTCCATCTAGAAGAATCATAGAATGGTTTGGGTTGGAAGGAACCTTAAAGATCATCTTGTTCAAACCTACCTGCCAAGGGCAGGGACACCTTTTACTAGCCCAAGTTGTTCAAAGTCCCATCCAGCCTGGCCTTGAACACTCCTAGGGATGTGTTCTCTAGAAACGTCTCTGGGCAACCTGTTCTAGTGCCTCAGCCCCCTCATCATAGACACACCACTCTCATCATAGACAAATGTCTTCTTTATGTCCAATAAATCTACCCTCTTTCAGTAAATGTCTTCTTTATGTCCAATAAATCTACCCTCTTTCAGTTTAAAGCCATCCCCCCCTTGCCATAACACTACCTGCCCTTGTTAAAAGTCCCTCTCCAGCTCTCTTGTAGCTCCGTTTAGGTACTGAAAGGCTGCAATAAGGTGCCCCCCCAAGCCTTCTTTTCTCCAGGCTGAACAACCCCAACTCTCTCAGCCTGTCTTGATAGGAAAGATTCTCCAGACCCTCAACGCCCCACCAGAGCCCAACTGCCCAGCTTCCTCAATTGTTTCAGGAGCCTTTCCAGTCTCCTTACAGCAGTGTCCTGAAATGCAGGGAATCTGTTCCATATGCCTGTAAATTAATTGTCTTATGTGCAGGCAGAAACACCTGGAGGAAGGCTGGGACAGCTCACAGATATGTAAGATCCAGCATTTTTCTCAATATTTACCATTTCCCTCAAGAACATATCTTCCAACCACGAACAGGACTCCACAAAGACAATTTTCTTCAGGTAACCTGTGAACAGGAAATTATGGTTTAATGAGTCACAGATCCTAAAATATCCTATGAAGCATGTGACCTCTGCATAATACTACTATTAATAATAATTAAGCAATGCAAGTGTACGCTTTTGGAACATGCTAAGGAAAGCTCAGTGTGGAGGAGGAGAGACAGGCACACTCAGGCAGTTTTAGACACCCACAGCACCTGGGGGCATCCAGACAGACAGGCACACCCCATCTTTTACAGAATGGGATAGATAAGCATGTTCTGTGTCTATGGACAGAAAACCCCTCACCGTTAGACAAAAGACAGGCACGACACCTCATACTGACCAATACCATGACCTCATCTCATGGCACTCAGATAATCACTGCAAACTGGCTTAATTTTATCCGAATGTATGTATGCTTTATTTCACAGTTCAGTGCATCAATATAGTATATAAACTTTTTCGGATGCTTTCAGGTTCCTGTCATGTTTTCAAGCTGGATATCACTAGAGGTGTTGACCACTGGCAAGCCTGTATGGGGAGACTAGCGGGCCCCAGGCAGCTGAAATCTAGACCTGAACATCATATCATATGTTAAATGAAATGTGAGGTGTCTCTCAAGCACAAATCTTGTCTGACTCGGAAAGGTGACAGCTTCTCATGTTTTCCTCCAAGCACCACATTCCTCTTGAAAAACAAACAAACAAACAGTCCCTTACGCTGTGGTCAATGTGGTGACCCTGTCACCACTGGTGTGATGTTTCCTAAATATTTTAGTACAGCCAACACTACTTAACTCCTCTCCAGGAAGAAGGATCTAGCGGACTAAACTGACTTCTGCAAGTCATCCTGCACATCTTATGGCAGCTTTGAATTCTCTGGCTGAGAGATCTAGCTCTCAGCTGAGGGACACTGTTTGCTGTCAACAAAGAGTCTAAGCTGGCCAAGAAACAGCAATCATTCAGACATTTCTGTTATGGTCTGTTTTGGGATTTACATGGTTGTGACATTCATCTTCATAGGCACCAGCAATGTCAGGAAGAGAGTTTGAACATTTCTGGAAGAACTACAAGGTGGAAGTTATTATTTGGGTGCTTAGGAAACATTTGGGACTAAGCTACAGTTTGGTAAATTCAGTATAGTTCATAATGCAAGGACCGCCCAGTTTTGTCACTATTCTGTGGCCATTTCTGACCACATCTGCACCCATAGTGCCAATGGCCACTGCCAAACTCTTCTGTAAGAAAACTTACACTTTTCATAGCTTGTTTCAGACTACCACTGTTGATCAGTAACCACAGGAAGAAATCTCAAAGATCCCTTAAGCAGGGGGGGTGGGAGAGGAGAAAACGTCACTTATGTCTCAGTGCCCCCTATGCCATGTAAGTCCATGGGCTCAAGCAAACACGGAAAAATGGAAGCAACTATTCCCAATGTCACTTTGCCTACATCGCCCTCCAAGAAAACAGTCCCTTCTTCGATTGCTTCTGCAGCTGCTCAGATCTGAGCAATTAATCCTCTGTGGCAATCTCCTTTCCTCTGGCAAAGTCAGCGTTCCAGCACAAGAGATATATGTTGTCCTTGTGAATTCTCCCAAGCAGCAATCAATAATGGTACAATGAAACCTCTGAAATTACTTAAACTTACTTTGTGCAATATGACTAGCAGACAGATTAAAAAAATGTCCCAACAGGAATTTTCCTTCCTTAATATTTAGGTTCCACACATCAATTCCACTCTAGCTACTGTGACTAATATCCACCACCGCCACACCCGCCCCCCAGGATTTCCTGATTTTAGATCACATGTACTTTAAGTAAGACTTGTAAGTAATTTATCTCACTCTTGGTTTGAGGTACCTGAAAATGCGGGGCATCCATTTTGATAAAGTAAGATTTCTTGAGGATGTATCTAGTAGGGCACATGGAAATGAAAGCACTTGAAATCATGTAATCACTGCTGAATATCTTAGCTATAATTTCTCTTGTGAAAGCATTTTCAAAATTGTACTTCTGTCACACCAAGTATGATGCTATTTGCTTCTCCTTGTGGCTCTGGCTTTTGGATTCAAGCGGGTAGATGTGTGTCTGTCCCACACTGTGACCACAACCTCAACAAGATCCAGAAACTTAGCGGCAGGGACTAACATTACCAATGCATTGGTAATGCATTAGCAGGGACTAACATTACCAAAGCCCAATTATCCAGGCATCGGTCCCAGACCTGCATTAATACCTTTACATGGAGCTGTGCCACATGGCTATCCCAGTTTGCCCTGCACTGCAACACCTCGTGCCACTCCAGTAGGCTGTCCATATGCAAAGAGAAACTCAAATCTCCATTTTAAAATGTCATGGTTGCAGAGAGAAACTTGAACACATTGCTGCACAGTTGCAGCCTAACCATGTAAGAGTTGCATGGGTAATGAAAAGATGCACCCCAATATATTATTGAGAAAAAAATCTGTGTTTTTTTCATCCATTCTCTAGTTTTCAAGCATGAGGCAAGACCTACAAAATATCTTGGCATATCAATTCATCCAAAATACATTCAACTGTTCTAATATTCAATGCAGACATGGTGTTAGGCCTAACAGAACAATGCCTGGTGCTGCGCGCAGTTTTTCTGCTGTTTTTCTGCAGGAGGAGAGTCACTCCCCACTGATACCCCAAAACCAGGACATGTTCCAGGCATCAGTGAGCATCGGCCCATTTTTCAGCAGCACATGGGAAAATCTTTTTCAGGAAAATCAAAGTCCCCGAGTGGCCGGTACCAGTGCAGATTCTGGGCCTTGGCTTCTGCTGCCCTGATGAAGAGGGCACAGGAGACTTCATGGTGTGGCACTTGTTTGCCCAGTGATATGGAGTACACACACCAAAACACTTTGAGGGACCATGAACAGGTGTTAATGGTGGATGGCCACTGGTGGGATCTGGGAGAGGTGATGGAGCCAGGAAACTGGGGTGAGGAGGAGAATGGAGGAGGTGGGATCCCAGCCCGCAGAAAGGGAGGTGAGACCCTCAGGTACGGGAGGGCAAGGCACAGGGGAGCAGAAGGGACCCGGCTGTGGGGCCTGGAGGGAGCCCAGTCTGAGGGAGAGCAGGACGGCGGGCAGGGGGTCTGTGGGGTCGGCCCCTCCGGGGAGCTGAGGGTCCGGGCGAAGGCTTGCCCCTTGCGCCGGGCCAGCGCGGAGAGCGGGGAGCGGAGCCGGCGCATCCCCATGCCCGGGGCTCGCCCCCGCCGCCCCGCGC